>BGPR01004693.1:2255-106835 GCA_013235015.1 Araneus ventricosus | reverse complement strand
GTGGGCATACCAAAAGTGGGCCACCCAGATTTGTCAATTGTGCCAAAGAAAAAAGAATAAAATCATTATATATAGTAATAATAACAATATATTAACATTATACACTATAAAAAATGGAATAAAAATGGCTTGATATAGGTGAAATCTTTTATTTATAGATATTAGTCAACATGAGATTTACATTTTTTCTCTAAGAGCCAATTTTTTTATTAAAGGTATATGCTAATTATCGATCTTTCATTTTAAGTTCTGTTTGGGGCATTATGGATATTAAATCTTGATATTTTATGTTGAATAAATTTTTTCTTTTATCATCTTCTCTCTGCAACCAGAAAAGAGCCCTTTTAAATGGTGATGGAATATTTTTCGATGGTCCAACAATGCGATAATTATTGTCTGCCTCATTACAGAGCCAAACTAATTCTTGAATATCAGTCTTTTCCTCAACAGTAGTATAAAATATTTATTATTTAAGTAATTGGACAGAATGTTCCATTAGTGTATCAGAAGTGGGCTATGTGGCCCACTACTGGTTTTGATAAAAATAAAGCAAATCTATTTAAATAAAAAGACTTTACAAGATATAACCTTCTCATTAAACATCACAAAACAGTCTATTTGAGAGAAAGCATGTGCTCTAATACTGGCCTCCCTAGGCCCACTATTGGAGCATTTAGTAAAACATTGATCCAAAAGTGGGTCACCCTTCATTATCCATAAATTATCAATATTATTTAATTTAAAGATAGTTTATAATACATTCATTATATAATCAAATAATATCAATAACAATTCCTTTCTAAAACAAATAGAGTGTATGCTAAAAAATAGTTGAATGAAGAGTTACCTCTTAAGGAAATCACTAAGAATAAGCTAAAAATGCTTCTCTCATTGACCAACTTCAGCAACAAACTTTCTAGCTCCTAACTAAACGGGAAATAAAGGCTGTGCCTTGCGTATTTAGTTGATAAGGGTTTCAGCCTGCCAGAGGCAGATCTCTTATTTCATTGGAATGTTGGAATTTCTTGTTTTTCAACTTAAAAATTCAAGTGGCCCACTACTGGAGCACTTACCTTACTAGTTCACTAGACGAAAAATAAAATTTTTTAGATTATTTGAACGATTTGACCTAGAGAGCTGAAATCTATACCATTTTGTTCAATTTTTTTTATGGTGCTTCATAAAATATATAATATGATCAAATTCTTTTTTTAAATTAATTAAATTTGTAAAAAATTAAAAAAAACAATTTTAAATTTTTTTGAAAAAAAATATTTTATTTAATCTCACACTAGTAGCAACATTTATGCCAAATTTCATGATGGTATGTATACCTTTGGTATCATTAAGGGAAAAAAAAATATTTTCATTTTCAATAATTTGTATTATAGTCCAGTCAATGAAGGGTTTAAAAAAAAAAATCATGCAGTTTTGAAAATTAGTACATATATTTGGGAGGGGCTCCTGATGAATATACTTAAAAGTCCCTGCAGGGTTGTCTACTCAAAAAACAACTTTCCCGACTTTTCCAAACCCCAAAAAATTAAAAGGTATCTTTTTTTTTTAATGGTTGGTTGAGTCACTCAAAAGCAATTTTATGAACACAAGGGGTAATAGTCGTGACTTGTTACTTCGATCCCAAACTAAGACATACATCCATGCGCTAGCAAGGATTCTAAACTTTTTAGAGAAAAAAGGTATTTTCAATTAAAAATATCTTTTTCAGATAAAGGCATATCAGAGTAAAATTAAATATGTTTTACATTATAATTTGAACGGCCATAAGAATTATAATGTAAATATTTTGGTCATAAGAAAATGCAATTTCAACTCCAATCAAATCATTTAAGATAACACTATGAAAATGCATTTTTAGTTCAAGTTGGTTCTTGAAAAATTTATAAATGTGAAAATAATATGGCTTATACATACAAACATTATAACCTAAGCCTAAGCCATGACCTATTTGTTAAAAATATACTACTTGAAGTTAAAGAAAGCAAAGTATTTTAACAAAAATAGATTTCCTTTATCTGGACCCCCCCCCCCCCAAAAAAAAAAGTCCCTAAGTACCGGTTAAGATTTCAATATAATAATAGACTGAAAAAAATGGTAAATTTAACTTTAATGAAATACTTTTTACAAATTAATATTTTTGGTCTGCTGTAGATCTTTAAGAATCTAATAATCACATCTATATAAACAAAAAGAATATCTATCTATCTAATTTATATTTTAAAATCACAAAGAAAAAATTAATAACTCAGATATTTTATCAAGCCATCATTTATTTCTTCACTTTAAGTTCTTTTATCTCCTCTGCAGTCCTCTTATTTTTAGATGCTTGTTCTTCGGACTTTTTCTTAATAAGTTTTTTTGCTTTTAGTTCTTCATGATAGCAACTGGGAGCATTTCTGGTGGCAAGTATTCACAACTAAGTTATATAATGGGCAAAGGCAAATAGCTATCCTTTCTGTCTTTGAACTTAGCCAGAACTGGATTTTCGGATACTCCTGTAAGGCACTAGGCCAACTAATGCTTTTTTTTTTTTATCTTTACCCCCTTCAATCTCAATCAAGGTTCACCTTCACAATCTTGATTTTTTTCCACCCAATTTCTCTTTCATTTGATGTTTTTAGGTTTCAGATTCACTTTCATGTTGCCTCAACGGGAACTTGGATGGTTACTATGTATTCGTTTTCTGTTGTTAGAGCTCCCAGGTCCTGAGGGGAGCTCATGCAGCCATTTTGTATTTCATACCCCTTTTTAAGTTTTTTTTAGTATCTCGAAAACTATTCAGTTTTCAAATTACAGATGATTTAACAAATTAATGAATGCAAAATTCATAAATACATGCTTTTATTGCTCAAATACTTGCTACAAATACATGCTTTTATTGCTCCTCTAGCTTCAATAGTTTGAGATAATGGGTCTCAAAGTTAGCCACCATCTTGGATTTCATTCTCCCTTTTTTAGTTTTTTTTTTTTTTAAAAATATCTCAAGAACTACAATCGACGCTTGTTATAACGACCCTCTGCGCCCCACAGCAAAAGATCTTTATAACGAGTGGTCGCTATAGTGGATATAATTAAAAAATATACACATCCATGCTCAACAGTTCCGTAAAAATAGGCGATTTTTAAAGAGATTCCAACCAAATATTCAAATTATTTTTATCATTGGCATTAAAAATAAAATTTTATCAATTAAAAATATATTTCTGAAACAGATTTTAAAGTAGAAAATAACAGGTGTTATACACTTACAAAACATTTATTTCCTAAAGAAAAAAATCAGAAATCGTTGTCTCTTCTGCATATGTGATTTTTGCAAAACGCAATTTAACATTTCAGTTAAAGATGATAAATAATGTTCTGTATTTTCTTGCCATTCAAAAAAACATTTAAAAGTCTCAATAGCACTAGCTTATTCTAAGCTATTCTAATTTCCGAGCACCGCTGAATTCGGACATTGTGTTGGGATTAGACGACACTGGACGGTCATTATACCGGAAGTAAAATAATGTAGAGTGCATAGGGAGACACAGTTGGAGATTTTATCACTGGTCGTTATAATGGAATGGTCTTTATAATGTGTGGTCGTTATAACAAGCATAGACTATATTTAATTTTCAAATTACACGGGATACAACAAATTAAAGAACGTTAAATTCCCTACAAATGCATGCTTTTAATTTTGTTTTTAGCTTTAAATAGTTTCTGAAATTAATGGATTCCCCCCTTCTTTTAGTTTTTCTTAATTATCTCAGAAACTATTAAAGCTATAAGAAAAATAAAAGAATGTGTTTGCAGAGAATTTTATGATCATTGCATTATATGTAATTGAAAATTGAATAGTTTTTGAGGTATTCAAAAAAGACTAAAAAAGGGGGATGAAATCAAAGATGGCGACAAACTTCGAGACCCATTATCTCAGAAATTATTAAAGCTAGAAGAGCAATAAAAGCATGTGCTTGTACGGAATTTTGCATTCATTAATTTGTTAAATCAATTGTAATATGAAAAAGCAATACTTTTTGAGATATTCAGGAAGAACTAAAAAAGGGGGTATGAAATCCAAGATAGTGGCATGAGCTCACCTTCCAGGACCAGGGACTTTTAGTATGTTCATCAAAAGCCCTTCACAAACATGTGTACCAATTTTCAAAACCATATTATTTAATTCTTTTTCAAACCCTTTGTTGACTGGACTATAATACAAATATTGAAAATGAAAATGTTTTTTTCTTAATGATACCATCATGAAAATTGGCATAAATGTTGCTAATATGAGGTTAAATAAGATATATTTTTTTAAAAAAATTAAAAATTATTTTGAATTAAAAAAAATTAATTTAAAAAATAATATGGTCATATTATATATTTTATGAAACCCCATAAAAAAACTTAAAATGACACAGACTTCAGCTCTGTATGTCAAATAGTTCTTGAGTTACAATCACTTAAAGATTATGAAATTTTCAAAAATCCATAACTCGGACACAAATCGTTTAAATAATCTGAAAATTTGAATTTATCTTGGAGGTAAGTACAACAAATAGACAAAATATCATTACAATCAAAAACATTGATAGCAAAATTCATCTTTTTTTGGTTGATTTGACATGGAATTATCCAATGATATAACCAACACATTCCTTGAAAAAAAAAATTGGGAACCTTACTTTCTGATATGCCCTAACATTTTTATTTCAACCTGCCTAAGAACTTAAATAACATCTGAGATGGCCGAGTATGTCTAGGCAGATTTTATCTGCTGAATTAATGACTTAGCTTTCAATATCAGAAATTCTATAACTGGATGCATGAACTAAATTTGTCATTCTACATTTATGTAGGGGATTATAAATGTTTGATTTTTCAGCTATAAAGAGCACAATCTATAAATTATTAAAAAATACTACATCAAAGGAGTATAATAGACGATTAATCTGGAGTCTAAGGTGCTGACTTACTTTGTTCCTTTTAGGAGCACTTACTTTTTTGCAGCCAAGAACGGAGATGAGTGAACATTTGTTTTGGTTGCACAATGATATTTTTTTAAAGAGTAACATGCAGGGTTGCGGTGATTTAAATCAGTTGATTAAAATCACTTTATTTTAAATATCAAGTTAATATGCTTTAATAAAATAAAATTGTTCATGTTTCTTTAAATAGTGATTTTAATGTATTTTTAAATGTATATTTAAAGAAAAAATGTATATTTAAAGAAAGAATATGTAGAACATAAAAAAATATTTTATTGAATTGATGTAACTAGAATACTTTCCATATCTTTATTTTTGAGAACACAAGCAAATTAGATTTTAACCCTTTGCGGCGCAAGGCAATAAGGTTGAAATCTACAAGTTGGAACACACTCTTAGTAAAACGGCGCCATCGTGCCAAGTCGCCAAAGCAAGATGGTAAACAAGCGGCCATCAGTCACAGTTAAAAGTTAATCGTTTAATTTTTTTCGAACCCATTGCATTTGTGGTTTGTCGTTGCTGTTAGGAAACTTGATCTTAAATCGAGGTCCGAACTTTTTCGAACCCAGACATTTTGTTAGGTTGGTTCTCACTACTTCTAACCACAAAGCATTTGCAACAGCATCAATTAGCTTTCAGGATTATGTAAATAAGGTATCGCTATAAAAGCAAGCAAGCAATGCATGTCGGCGATCACTCACCTACCTGCTTAGTGTCTCTCTTCCGTTTTTCACAGGCTAACTAGCTGGATGGCTGACTGATTACTTTCTTAGGATTTTTCATATCTTAGCTATATGCTACGCGTGTAATACTAGGTATTTACTTTTAGGCAGACGTCCAAATTTAATAGGATTGGAATTTAGAGTAAGTTGAATGTTGCAAATGCTTAACTTTGAATATTGATCTGTTAAAAGATTTTGATTTAACTTTTAGTCGAGTTGACTATGATGTTATTTTAATAAAAGTGTTTGTTTTTATATCAGCCTAGTCATTGACTACGATTTGAGACTTTTTAGACTAAACATGAAAGATTTTAATATCAGTTGCACTATCTCCCAGTTTAAATGTAGAATTTCAAAAGAACTACTAGTTTTCGTAGCTCACTGAATGTACGGAATCTGTTACTTTTAATTATTCTAATGAAGCAGGAAAAATAGCGCTCGCGATGCCTGCGGCATCTAAAGTGGGCACCGGGCAAATTTTTTTAACTTAAAAAAAACATCAGCGGCTTCACTTTCAGCAAAGTGGGATCCTAGTAGCTTCGCTAGCTTAGTGAATGTACGGAATCAGCTTCTTTAAATTACTCTAATTTAGCAGCAGAACATTTGCCCTCAGTAGCGTTCAAAACAAGTACAACTTCAAAGATTCCATGCAAACGATTTTTATTACAAGACAAAGAAAAAATCTCTCACTTATATGATCGGAAAAATATATCACTAAATAAACCCAAGTTCTATTTGTCATTTATTTCCTAATTGAAATCATACTAATTAAAATACATTTTATTATTTAATTAAATATTTTAAGTTATTTAAAAATTCGTGTAGTATGTAAACAACTCAAATCACGCAAAACGCTTGCCATGACATAAGCAATTTAGCCGATGGGTTGCCAATGGAACTAATCCGCTTGATTCCTCAGGTTACCATTTTGGCGATGAAATCGGTGTGTTCCAACTTGTAGATACCAACCAGCAATAATTTTTTGAAAATATGATGAGAAAACAATATGAATGGGTTTAGTTTATTGCCTAGACATAGAATCTACAAAAAAGTTTTTTAAGAAACTTACTTCATTCCGAGGGGGGAGGGGGTTGTCCCCCTTTCGAATCACCCACCTTGATACACTCAAAAATTATTGTTGAATCTCACAGAAAATTATAAATTAAAACTTCAAGAATATTGGAGCAAAATTTTCGAGTTACTTTGCTAAAATTTTTAAACGTCCAGAACTTCAAAATTTCTTATCTCCGAGTCAAGGAATTTTCCCAAACTTTATCTCTAATAATTCCTATTCCGAAACAAAATTTCATAAGACTGCTATATACATTCTAAAAGGAGTATTATTATTATCCTAAACCTATTATTTTCCCTTATAGTTGAATTTAACTGTTGAGAAGCGAGTGAAATTACGTGTGTCAGTAACTGGCGCACTTCGCCTCAAAGGGTTAAATAAATCTCTAATGAGCAACACAATAAAATAAAAAGTGTGAGATGCTCCTTTTTTTTATAAAATAAATAAATATTGTGAAAGGATCATGTTCACAAAGAAAGAACACAGTAAAATGCAGCGAGTTTCATTTTAATACTGGAGAAAACTAAATAGTGTTGGGGACAACAAAGTTTTTATATTGCAATAATATTCAAATGTAAGATAATTAAGTAATGCATATAAATATTCCGAAAGAAATACAAACATCTACATATTGCAATTTAAACTATGATCTATAATTATAAAAGGCAATGTTTGTGAGTGTGTGCGCAATGTCCAGACGAATCTGTCACAGTCATGAAATTTGGCACACAGGTAGTCCTGATGGTGACTCAATGCACCTCGAAGCCTGAATTTAAAAATTTTATCTAGAAAATTTTTTATTTAATGTTTTGGGTGAAACAGATTAGGATTAGAGAAAGCTTCAAAACTTGTGTTGGTAATGAAACAAACGAACAGCTGAGTGTAAAATTCTCCAATATTCTAACATACAATAATATATCTGTAATCATGAAATGACAATTTTTTTTATATTTTAGTTCACAGATATTTTTTAAATAGTTGTTACATTTTTGAATTAAATTTTTTGAATTTGTTTTTTAAAAGAAAGTACAGCTTAATGACCAGTATGTTGTTATATATATATAATTCTATGACTGTAGGGCTCATTGTCTAATATATAAATGTTAAATATATATATGTAGTTTTAAAAAAATCATTAAAATAAAAAAAATCCGATTTAAATCAAATAAATTGATTTAAAAAAAATCAACAACCCTGGTAACATGTGAGCAAATTAATCTTTTCATTAGCGTTTTGCACATCATGCAATATTGCGCTTCGTTTTGATTGGACTGTTTTGTTCATCTCTTTGATGTGATTGGTCAATTCATTCGAATTTCAATAAATCGTTGCTTGGAATTCTTCGGTTTGAATATTGGTTCAGTACTGTGTGTTTTGTTTCTCAATGAATAAGCGAAGCTACGAGTATTCTGCAATGCTGAAAGTGAAGCCACTGATGTTTTTTAAGTTAAAAAAATTTGCCTGGCACACGCTTGAAATACCGCAGGCATTGTGTGCAGAAATTCTCGTTTTCGGAATTTTAAAAAAAACCTAGATTCCTAACATTCAATGAAAAAGCATAGCTACTAGTTTCCTGCCATGTTGAGAGTGAAGCCGATGTTTTTTTTTTAAGTGAAAAAAATTGCACAGTACACACTTGAAATCCCGCAAGCACTGCATGCTCAATCTCTCCTTTTCAGTGATGCATGCGTAAGAGAACAATAAAAAGCACACTGCACATCCAAAACAGCATTTGGCGACGGAAAATGAAATTGTACCAAGAAAAATTAGCGAGAAACAGGTGCACACCGTAAATTCCAGGTTTATCTAATAGAGATATTAGCTGACAAAAAGAGAGCAGAAGCTGGTCTGTTAGCTGTTGAAACTATTAACTAAAATTTGGAAAAAAATCATCAAACACCACTAGTTTGAATACAATTATATTAATGTTCCATTTTGAAGCTATATAGGGGCTATTCTGGGAAAAAAACTTTATAATTTTGAGCCATGGACAGATAATATGAACTAGTACCCCCCAAAAAAACTTTTAACACTACAGCAACAGGAAGTATTTGAGCCCCATAAATGTAACATGTTTTAAGCTCATGTATATGGCAGTTTTAAATCTATGACCTTCTGGTTTCACGGCTGTGATTTTACTAACAGGTTTAATGCAATTAAGGCTGATAAAAAGAATAAAATACATATGACTTTATTTTTATGTTGTTCATCATTTTTTAAATTTGATTATTAGACAAGAACACATTAACTGGCAAAAATATAATGAATTAATAGGTCATAAAAAGATTTTTCCATTTCTTATACCTCCTCCTTAATAAATAGTGACATATTCTGAAAAAAATATGCAAAAATTTCAAATACATATTTTAATCTTTATCGAATTCCAATTTAAAGGATATCAAAAATGAACTCCATACACATAGAATAATAATATTCAACAGTACAATCAGTGACATTCATTTTTCAAATCTTAATTTAGAATGTGCTTTAAATTGGTAAAAATAAAACCTGAGATCTAAATACAGAGTAACAGTTACAACTAACAATTTAACAAATAAAAATTTAGCAACTGTACCGTAAATTTGCCCTATATTTTTTATCGGGGCATATTAGCATGCTTCAAAATACTAACTTTCTCAATACTAAAGCAATAACATGAGTAGCCTCATAAACAAAGAAGCTGATAGATATACTAACAAGAGTAAACAGTTTTTTTAAAATGCAAATTGCAATGAGAAGGGAACAAAAAAAAAGAAAACCAACAATAAGCATTATTAAAGAAGTCATATTTGTTTACTATGAAGTAAATGCAGTTCGAATACACAAGACGCGGGAAAGTAGGTTATCAAATTTTATTTAAAAGAAATTCAAAGCTCGTAATATTAGAATAATTCTATAATAAAATTGTTAAGAATTCTAGTCAATTCTCTGAAACCGGAAAGTATTCAAAAGTATATACAGAAAAAAATTCGTGAGAAAAAAAAAATGAGGATATACGAACATACCGGTGAAAGGTAATTCCTTCATTGGTCTCTCCAATTTTATGACTGCAATTATATGCTGAACACGTAGCATCAAGGAGGATGGAATTGCTTGCATTCGCGTTCTCAACCTGCATATTTAATTAAAAGCACTTTAATTTTAATTGGAAAAACAAATGAAAATCCAACATTCGATTAGGAGCCAAAAACAATAACAAACTGAATGTTGCCACTCAGAATATTTTCAACTTCAGGCTTCACCACTTGATCGTTTTCATTAAATTTTCAATCATGTTTGCAATTTTGTTTCTACTATGTACATAATTATCAAATTAGGATATTTCAATTCATAGGAAACTTCCAGAATAATTTTTGATCGAATCATCCTTAATTCAAAATTTCATATTTAAAATCTGCCTTTAGCAAATAAGGAGTGGCAGTATTTTTACACATACTTTGACTTTCTGATTTCTTGTTTTTATTTTATTAGATAGATCAAATCAAGGTAATTTTGTGCTTCATTGCAAAGCATTTTGCCAAAAATATTAACCTAAAGTGGCCTTTTCGTTACTATAAAAGGGTAGGTTTCATCTCTGGCTTATAATCCGGCATTGTAACCGGAAAGATTAATCGCTAAAGGTATATGTTATAAATTTTGTTTTAAAGATGGGAAATGCACCGAGTAACCGGAGAGTTACAGTAGTGAATGATGATGTTGTTGGAGTTGTTCAAGTATCTGAAAGTGTTGTCAGGAGATTGCGAGGTTTGCCAGACAAACCTGCAACAGATTCCGAACGAGGTTCGTCCCAAGAACCACTAGTTTCTCAGCCAATTCCTGAGGTAGCCCATCGCCCTCCACCAAGTTACATCCCATTTGCTCCTCCAGAACCTTATTCTTCAACTTTAGAACAGCGGCAGAAGTACCATGAAGAGTTTAAAAAGGCTGAGAAGTCATGGAACAACCGTATCCATGAACTGGAAACTCAAAATCGTCTGCTGTTTGAAACCGTCAGTGATAAGTTCACTGCCACTGTGAAAGAAATCGAAGAAAATCATATAAAAAATTCTTATGCTCCTGTCTGCCCAGATAAACAACAGCAAGTTTCGAAATGTTATAAAGAAAATTCGAAGTATCCATTAAATTGTTCTCGTGAAGTAAATGATTTTATGGAATGCGTAGATAAAGTTAGGATGACTGCACTTTCGAAGTGAATGTTTAGTTTATAATAGATGTATTGAAATCAATGTAAATGCCACAATAGATTTATATCATTACTGTCTTTTATCAGAATTTGCTTGAAGGAGAATATAGTTAATAAATATGAAATGCATTTCATGCTTTGTTTTGTTTTTGTTATTGTCATTATGCAAAAAAAATTATGATGTGCTTCAAAACATACCAAATATATTCAGGTGGCTGTAGAATTTCACTATATAGTCTAATTGTTTGCATGAATTCTTATAGATATAATATGTATAAATTAAACTTTTGGACCGCTTCTAAAATGGAGATGCCAAAGAATGATGTATAGATGTGAAAGGAGTTCTATAAAAACAAAAAAAATCAGAAGTAGTAGATTTTTTATAAAACATTTTATCAATTAATTATCAAAAGTTGTATTCTATTATTAACTTGGATTGAGTTATCTCAGTTTTTAACATCAGTTGTGATGATGATTGAGTAGAAAATTATTTTCTTTAACTTTTCAGTGCATCTTTTTCGATTCTAAATAATCTTTTCTGAGAGGTAATGAGAATATTTTAAGTTAGCATTTTTCTTAAAGAGCATATTTAAAAATTACATAAATTGTTTATACTAAAACAATTTTAAGATTTTTAGTATTTTTTTTCCAAGATTGAAATTCAATACATTTTCTAATATATGTAAAGTTTGTTATCCAAAAAGTGAGTTCTAATTATTTAAATTTAAGGCATAGTTATTACATTCTCTCTCTCTCTACAAATATAATTGATAAATATTCTATATGTAGATCAGGCATTAGGTTTACAGTAAATTAAAACTATTTGATTTTCAATGTTAATTATTTCACTCAGTTTATGATTTCTGGACCTATGTTACAAATTAATTTTTAAGTTATGTAATCTTAAAGTTGCTTAAGTTATAACTAATGGAATATTGCTAGAGAAGATGGTGTATATTTGTATGTATGAGAAGAAAATTCGGTAAAACTGTAGTTTATTGTGCTGTCTTGTTTGGCTCAATTTTTTCTTGGTGCAACTCTGATTGGTATTGCCAACTTTGCTCACATTGGATGTGGCATCTGAAAAGGAGATATTGTACATGCGATGCCTGCAATATCTGAAACGGGGTACTAGGCAAATTTTTTTAATTTGAAAAAACTATCCCACAGCTTCACTAGCAATGGGAGCATTGAAAGTGCTTGCTCATTGAAAGCTCTAAGCTTCCAAAAGAATTATTTTCTTGGGGATGCCACTTGGAGCTGCACTTAGAAAAAATGGCGGAAAACGAGACCACACCGTAAACTACAGTTTAACTGAAAATTATCTAATTTTCCATTTTACCTATTATGAAAAACAATATCTGAATCATGTATATGCAGTTCTTTAAACGATATTCATTGGGATGCATCTTGTCAATGCAGTTTTTCCTCTGTTCTAACAATAAAAACACTAAATCCATAATATACACAATCCAAATATAAATGATAATTAATTTCAGTTTCAAATCTTTCTACATTCCCAGTGCTTTTTGAAATATAGCTCATTACCATCTTGAATAAAAAGCTCATTATTTACTGAACTTCAGTCATCTGCTTGTTAAAAGTGGTATCTTAAAATTCAATTTATGATTTTGTTTTAATTTCTAAATGTTATATTTAGATGGTAAATTGCTATTTTCTGTTAGCTTGATAACAAAGTAAATGCCTAAAATAAAGCAGCCATATCTGGTGAAATGAACAAATTTTCACCAACTTCCAACTGTAAGGAATTTATACTTGTCACGCTTTTAAGCATTTTGGTGATTAAACAGTTTAGATTTCATATCAACATTTGTGTTTGCTGACAACTGCTGTTGAGAAATTGTTGCAAAATGTCACTGTATTTCTCAAACCATAAAATTTCCCTAAACAGAAAACCAATGACAGTTAATTAATACTTTTAAAAATTGAAAATATTTATAATATACTGATTATATTTTCAAATAGATAAATCACCATCTGTAGATAGTGATTTGATTTCTCAGAGAAGGTTTCATCTTTCTAAGCAGCTAGAGAAAGAGGATATTTCGTGAGGTTACATTTCTACAAATTGTGGACAGTATTGTTAAAATATGTATGATTTAAGAGGTTTAAAAAAAAGAAAAACTGCATAACGTTCTGAAAGAAAGGGGTAAAAAATTTAAAAAATCTTTCATGTTGATTTAATGAAAAATCGGTACTTACATATTAACGCCACTGCAGCTGAAGTTGCGCTAATGCGTCAAGATTGGCGGTTTTTAAGCGCCGCCAATCTTGGCGCATTAGCACAACTTCAGCTGCGGTGGCATTAATACGTAAGTACCGAAAAATCTTATCAGTTTTTATTTGTATTATTTTCAAAGTATCTGTTTTTACTCTTTAAGATTGAATTTAAAGTAATAACAAATGTTTGGACTTCAAAACTATACATTTTCTTCATAGGTAGGAAGAATTCTAATCTGTAAAGTCAAAGTTTAAAGAATTGATATTTGGAAGATAAAGTGTTAAAAGAATATATTCAGCAAATCCTCTGATTGTATAACAAACTATGTTATAAAGGTGAACTTATGCGAGAGGTAATCACTCCTGAAATTATTACTATAAAATTTAAAGCATATTTTTAAGATACAGTATAAGATATAATTAATTTTTAGATACAGTATAATTTAATAAAATAATATTTTCTTAATAAAAATTAAAAAAATTATAGTTTTTTGTTATTTTGATATCTGATAAAATTCTGATTTAGAAAAAAAGCTAATAAAATAATTATTTCATGCTTTATGATAGACAATAGGAAAAATTTATATAAAATGTCTTATTTTTTTCCAAGATGGAAGGAAAAATAAAAAAAAAAACTTATTTTAAATGTTCATTAAAATGGTCAATTATATAAAATGCTTGATCAGTTTGAAGTACAAGACCAAAAAATGAGGTACATCAATTCTTTATATAAAGCTAAATATATGTTGTTTAATGAGCAACACCACCTATCTTAATTTTCTAGACTTTTTAAGAGGAAGAAAAAAAATGGTGTTTTTTTTTGTAATCAATAATGAATATTTCTGATTTTTTTTTATATCTAGTGTGAACATGTGGGTTTCATATTCCTACCAGGTGTTAAAAAAATAAAATATATTTGTTATTGGTTGTGAAAAATTCAGTTTTCCCTTCGTCTTGGAAAATTCAAACAGGTGTTGTTGCTTGTTAAGTGATGTATAAAGTTTCTCAAAATGCCCTAAGCCAAATCACAAGTACATACAATTTTCAAACAGTTATGAAATATACATTCTCTTTTAGCAAGATGACAATTGTTTGTTTTAAAGAATTGTAGTTAATATCTTGTTAATTTCAAATAAGATTGAAACAATGCAGATATTAATAGTTAAATTTTAAAAACCTATCAATTGCTCGAATTTGAAAAGTAAGAAAGAAGGCTTTAAGAAGCTTTTAAAGTTGTCACACTGAGATAAAATTTGAAGTAATGAAATTTAACATTTTATCTGGAATAGCTTTTGACGCATAGGTTTATAATTCAGATTTTTAACCATTTGAATAACATGACGTCTTTGAGAGCTTTTTTAAAGGACACTTATGTCCGATTCAATTAACATGATTTAGGCACTACCTCATTTTATATTTCTCTGATGTTGACAGTATTGTAAATTGCTTTGTTCTTTAATGTTATAAAATATGGATGCAGAAGAAATGCACTTTTTTATATTTTTTGTTAAATTAAAATTTGACATAATTTTAAATTATTTAAGTTATTTAATATTACAAAATATGAATTGATGAATTACCTCAATACAGTGGCAACAACTCAGGGGGAGGGAGATTGTTGCCACCCCCACACTTTTTGGGAAAAAAAAATTATTTCAATTTACCTGCCTTAAACTAGGAATTATAAGAAACAATAGTGTTTGAGAAATCTAGTTAATTTTGTAGCTAAATTTTTAAATTTTGTTGTCTACTTTCTATTCTCCTGTATACTTTTAGGTGTCTATAAATTTTTTGCTCCTTCCCTTTTGCCACCCAATTACCGCCACTTCCTCAATATTTCTTTTGAAGGCATATATAGTATGAAGAATAAATTTTAGTCCTTTGTGTCAATTACAATAACACGACAAGTGAAAATGCTTGTTGGGAGATCTTGGGTTAAGAGTCTAAAATCACCATTTATTTGCTATTCTATTTAAGAAAGTGGCTTGACAAAATGACTTTAACTCTCCAAGCAGCCAATTGTTTCGATACAATAGCTGTGATTTCTTAGAAATGAGGTTTTTTTAAGTAGCTGAATCATACTTTTTGTTAAAACTTTGAAATCTCGGGAATATTTTACCGATGGGATTTTAAAAAAGTTTAAAAAATAATTTGTTTTTGAGTTAAACATGAAAAATGGAAATAGTTGACTACTGCAGAGATTCAATTAATGCCTGCATTGCCATGTTTGAAATTAATGAAGTTTTGGTTTTCAAGGAAAGATTTATAATGCTTGACTTAGCTTGTTAAGTTGCTAAAGAAACTACACACACACACATAAGCAACAAAAACAAAAAGGAACAAAATAAAACTGTTAGGGTACTTAAGTCTGTGTAGGTTTACTAGATATGATGGCACCATTTTTTCCCCTTTGATATAGAGAAGTTCTATTGGCAGGGGTTGAAAAAGGGGATATTAATTCATCTGGGCTCTGATGCTGTTGTTGCGGGTTATCGATGGATGGTGGGGATGGATTTAATTGCCATATTATCAATCTTTCAAATGCTGCTGAAGAAAGACCGCATGTTTTGTTGTGAATTTAACATTGAGGTCATTTTTTAATTTTTCTGGATATACTTGTTTTAGATATGCTGGCAAAGAGATTGCTGTCTTGGCCTCTACTTTCCTTCTTTTATTTTATTTTTTCTGCCTTTCTATTCCTCTTTTGGGAATATAGATGGCGCCACGGAGTGGTAGTGTTTATTGTTTTGCTTTTCTCGAAAGCACGGGCAAGTTTTATCTGGTTGGATTCTAAAGGGGTAAGTCTTTTACCTTATGAAAGCTTATTAATTAAGCTTGATGGCTAGTATTTTGTTGTTCTTATTAGCGTATTTAATGCTTTTTCCTTTTTTTGACGTTTGTTCTTATGGTTTTGCTCCTGGTTGTGTTTTTGGGGAGTTCGGGCTATGAGAAGCTTTTTCTTGGTGAAAAATAGGCCTGCTTCTACAGAAAACTCCTTAAATATTCTTTTGAATCCATTTCGAATAGTTTCTAGCCCTTGAAAAAGTGAACTAGAATGGATTCCTTGTTTTTGCTGTATGAATTTCGTTTACTTCAAATACTATAGGATTGCTTGTATTACTTTCTTTTTTTAATTTAGGCTTTATTGGTATATCTGTCTATTGTTCTCTGTTTTTTGTTATGCTGCTGCAATGGCGCACATCTTAAACATTGTCGTAATTTTTCTAATTTCATTTCTTTTTTCAATTAAATTCTTTTTAATTTTTGTACAAAAAATTTTTTCTTGTCCAGTTTTAATTCTGCTTTCTTTTTTAAATAATTCTATAAATTTTTTTTTTTAATCATTGATTGTTTACAACTTGTTTTAGATATACCTGGGCATCTTAGATTTATCTTAGAATTATGTTTTGCAGATATCATGTTCATTAGCATGGATAGGCCAGCTACTTTCCATATAGGTACTGTATATGTCATAAGAGGTTGCAATATGAACTTATTGAACAGTAGTTAATTGAGACATAATTTGGAAGTTTCTGCCACGATGGAATCAAGTTGAACTTTTGCAGTTCTGTATTTATTTTAGATTTAGTTTGGTAAGGAAAGCAAATGTTAATCTTGAGTCTACAATACCTCTTAGGCGATCAATTTGTCATGGAATAATTTGGTTATTAACCCATTGATGGTTGGAATTTCGAAATTTGTGCTGAAGCTTTCTGTTATGCACAGTTGTTATGATGAACTATGTTAGGTTGAGAAAGAAAATTAAGAATTAAAAGAAAAATGCTTTTATTTCATTGCATTTTGAGTTATATAACATTCTATGAAACAAAAACAAACAAACAAAAAAAAAACATTACAACCATAACAATTGTATGTTGCATGTTGACAAATTCTTGATTTTTTTTTCTGGAGGTTGGTAGAGTTTCTGTTCATTGTGCTAGGAACAGCAATAAAATTTGCAAATAGATAATGTTATCTATGGAATGAGTTTATTATGTCATTTATATAAAAACTGAAATAGGTTGGGGACAAATTTTACCATTGAGTTACACCAGCTTCAATCCATTTTGTATTTGATAAGACCTTGCTTACTTTCTCCTCAAAGAGTATGTTCATTAAATAACATGCTAATAATTTGATCAGTGAGTCTGGAATGCTAAGCTTGATAAGTTTATAGATAAGGATGTTTATCTTGGACTGGCATTTATTACCAGAACAAAACATCTAGCAAATTTTTGATAAATTTTAAAGTTTGTTTCAAAATCCCAGTGTCTGAAAGCAAAATTTGGGACAAAGCAAATTATTTTTGTTTTACTTTTATAATTTATTTCAAAACTAAATTGTTAATGAAATTAATCAAATTAAATATATAGAACGTTATGGAGAATAATTCATAACAGGGACTCTAATGTTATCAATTAGGAGTTTGAGCCTTGGGATTAGCAGAAGTAGCTGTACTCATTGTATTCATACGATACTTCATCTCCTGGCACATTATTAAACATCATTAAAAACTGAACTGAAAAACTGCTAGTCCATAAATTATTATTTACAGCCTTAATTCCTAAATCTTAATGTCTATACAGATCTTTTACTTTGTCTCTTTTATGGTCAAAAACCGAAGTTACAATTTTTATAAAAGAGAATTTCCATGTTATTTATGCATTATGTCCAATTCAATTCATGGAAAAATTGTTTGCAATTGTACATTATTCTTTTATACTATCCTTAATACAGAATAAAACACAATTATCTAAAGATATTCAATGAAATAAAAGTCCTTATTTTAATTAAAGTTTATTTATATTTTAACCGAGTTATAAATTCCATTTGACATTCTTAAATCAGCCAGTTGTAGTGCATGGAGTTGTAAAGAAATATATATATGAAATGCTATTTTTGTGTACAGAAAATGACTTTCATCATTTTTAAATATTAATTTCAAAGCAATGATACAAACTTTCTAAAGGACAATTTCACTTTGCAAATGAATAGGATGTAAGAGATATTCTCAAAGTAACATATTAGCAATTGATTATGTATTTTTTTCAGCTTTAAAATTAGGGAAAATTGTTAAAATCATTTAATTTTTATTGATTCAATTTATTGCTCAATGCTAAAGAAAATTAAAGTGTCTCAAAAATACCAAGCTATGTGAGTGTACAGAAAATGATTTAAATATTGCTTCTTTATTTTATCTTTTGCGTGTAGAGTATCATGTTGGTCACTAGTGGCTGTCAACAGACTTTCCATTTAAACAACACTGATCACCATTTACTGACTACTGAGTTTTTTGTATCATATGATCAAAATATAAACAATATCAAGAATTTAGAACTTAATATGTGAAGAATATTTTGAATGAATATGTAAAGGAACATGGATTACCTGTTTATATGAAACACGATTTAGCTTCAATCAATTAAATCCTTATAATGATCATATTATGAAGTTTAGTTGTCTTTAACATCCAGCCATTTTACCCATTCTAAATTTTTTAAATTACTGTGCTTGAAAGAATTTGGTGCTTAAATATATAATTTGCTTTTATCTTCTCTATCAGTGTCCTTGAACAGAGTAAAATTCAGGATTTTTTTTTGTTTTGAAAAATATATTTTAAAGAATGAAGGAGAATTGAGCAATTTTGAAATGAAATATTATCAGTATCACTATGATTATTATTTATTTGCATTTTTATAAATGATGTGAAATGCATTGCACATACCTGTTGACAAATAGTACTTTTCATCTAATTTATGTTGTCATGTACTTCAACATTACACTTCACATTACGAATCTTTTTTTTAATTGACACATTACATCCCTCTATCAGTTAGACAGTGGAACACATATTTTTTTTTTAGGATTTTGAATCTTTTTACTGCAGTGTATAGTAATGTAGTCATGTGATATTTTGTTGCTGGCAATTTAGGAAGAAATTCTTTGTTAAAAAAAAAACTCTGTGTAATGTGTCATTTTTTAATTTCTAATTCTATTTGATTATTGCTCAATGTCATTTTAGGGTTCTGCACCTTTGCTTTGGAATTATGCTTCTGTTCTTGTTACACTTGTCTAGTTGACTTGACTTAAATTTGTGTTACGGGATTTGAAGCAACAAAGGCTATTATCCCCTACTTCCAATTAGATGCAGTGCTAATCATTCCAAAAAGACCTGAGCAGGTAGTTCCATAGCAAAGGTTAAAACAGTCCTTGACAGTATTAAATCAATCCTAGCAGTAAATCAAAGGACGCCGAAATGGAGAAAAAACGATGAATCTTAAACACTTGTTGCCAAATGGATGCAGTTAATCAATGTTGAAGTACTTCAGAGTTTGAACAAAGATGAATAGATGTTTCTTGTTGGCAAGAACATGAGACAAAAGTACATCATAAGTGATGTTTGTAGAAACTATATTTAATTTTCTCCAGTGTATAACTCTAACAGATGCATATTTTTGGCATTTTAGTAGAATGTGAGAAACGTCATTTATTTCGTTGCGTACTCTGCACAAAGGATCAGGATGGAGGTTGAATCTATAGAGAAGACCTGGGGTTGTAATAGTTTTGCTAATAATGCGAGCGATTAATCTATCTTGTACTCGGTTACCAGTCCATTTAGATATGGTTAGAATGTCTGGGATGTTTCCAATCAATAATTGATATTTACTTTTATGGTAGTTTTCTTCAGTTATTTGGAATGATTGTTTTTTAAGGTGGGAAAGAATGTCTTCTGAGGCAATCCAATCTCTATAGGGTGAAAAATCTGAAACTTGCTTTGCAATAGAATCTGCCTTTTCTTTCCAAGAAACACCAGAATGACTAGGGACCCACATAAGTGATTTTTTTTATTAAGATTTTTCCGAGTATGGATTTTTGCAGCCAGACACTGTATGACTTTTAGGGAGTGGAAGGATATGTTTTTCAGAGACGAAAGTGCCGAAAAATTGTCTAGTTTTTACACTGCTTGTTATATTTATACTAGATATGTATAAATAGATATACGTGATGTATAAAGAAGGACAATGGAACAATTTAAACAAATTTCATATTTAAAGTTCTTAATTCTTTTATGTTCAGAAAAATGGCTAAAATCAATGATATTCGTTCTTGGAAAGCATTCATTTTAATTTCATAAGTGCTTAAAATAATAAACATTTTATGCCTAACAGTATGCATTAATTCATCAACATTATTTCAAGAAAATTGTTATTAATTTTGCAAAAGACAATTAGGGTGTAAATAGCTGTTTTAAAATTGGATTATTTTTAAAGACGAACAACAAAATGGATAACCTCTAGTGTATGAAAGTGAAGATGTCTGCTTTGTGCCCCCACCCCACCAATATAATTTTTTTAAATATTTGTTAATTATTCAACACAATTTTGAGCAGAATTGCTTTCTTTAAATTGATTGAATTCTCAATAAGGAATGTCATCATTAGAAATAGAATTGTGTTGGACTTTTATAAATTACAGAGATAAAGACTTTTCTAAATCAGAGAAAAACAGACTTGCAGTTAACTACTTGTAATGCAGAAATTTCTTGAATGCAAATGCACGCATTTTAGAAATAAAATGGTGAGCAGAAATAAATGTTTTGCATTTAAACAGTATAAGGAAAGTAAAATAAATTTCAGAGCAATAAAAAAATAGTATTTTTTTAAAAAAGAAATAATTAATTAGTTGAGAAAAAACATATCATGCATCCAAAAATAACAGGGATTTATGAATATGAGACAGTATGTGTTTAAACAGAATTAATTGCTATATTAATAATGCTTTCATAACATGGAACTCCGTAAATGGTACTTCAGTTTTTGCTGTGTGAAGGATTTTATTTCGTAAATGATCTATGTTAACATTTATATAAGAATAAAATTAAAAATATGGAATTCATGCTTCAATAAGAATGGTTTTACCTAGAATTTGAGTTTAATTTAATGAAAATCATCTGGAAAATATAAATGCTTTTCCTAATGCATTTGCATAATTTTACATTACTAAAAATTTTTTGTCTTCTAAAATTTGTGAATGTTTGTTATGCAAAACAAAATATAAAATTATTGGTCTATATGATGTTTGCTGTAAAAATAATAATGACATATCTTAGCAGTTGTAGAAGCATTCTTTTTCAGAAGGTGTATTCTTTAACATAAATTTTAAGTTAAGTTTTCTTTTATTCCAGATATTTTCTTTTGATTATCAAGGCTTGTGAAAGTCTTAACATATAAACATGCCATCACTTCTTAACCAGTCTATAAGTAAGGTATGTGTATTTCTTACATTCAGTTGATTAGTTTAGCTTAGTGCATTTAAAAAAATTTATGCAGAAAGAAGCATGTATATCAACATTGATTTTAACTAATTGCCACTTTTTAGAATTGCTTATGCATTTTTAGTCATTAAAATTTTGTATATGATTATAAGTTTTTAACTTATGCTGTTATAAGGTGAATTCAAAATGTGTTCTAAATTTTCTTATATTCATCCTAAACTGCAAAGTGTCTTTTCTTTTATGGCGGTTATTTGCTGTGATTTGTTTTATTTATTTGCTATTACTTATATGTATGAAAAAACTCCTGACTCCTGACATTTTTATTTTAATTTAAAATTATTAGCCATTTTTGTTCATTTACTATTTAATTTCACTTTGTTTCTGATTTTAAAATGCTTTCTTTTTTCTTAATTTTACTTTTATTGAATTATATTTTTTTTGCTGTAGGTGTCACAACTGATTAAAAACAAGACACTTAGTGTATCTGAATTATGCTCAATGTGTCTTGAAAGAATTAACAAAACCAAAGACTTGAATGCATTTATTACTATCACAGAAAATATTGCTGTGGAACAATCAGCATGGGTGCAGAAACGTTTGGAGGAAGGTAGAAATATTTCTTTAATTCTTAAATTATAAATTAAAAACCTGTTGTGCTATAAATGTATAAATCATAAAATGTTCTTAAATTGTTGAATACATGTTTAACATTTATTATTAAAAAGTTCAAAAGAAACTATCAATACATTTAAATGCATTAATACATCAAATACTGAACTCTTTGTTTTATTCTCTGTTTAAAGTGAAACAAATATAAAAAAACTTTTGCATTATTAATGTTGAATCATTTCTGAAGTAAATGTAAAATGTTTTAAAACAAACTCAAAATTTGTTACCAGTTATATATGTCCTCTTCAATAAAGCCCTAACATTATTAAAATCTATTATATATTTTTCCTTTAATGAAAATTTATTATAATTTCAAATGTAGCAATGACTTAGTAGTAAGTTCTTAGCCGCAGAATGAGTGAATTATTGGTTTGACATTCAGGAGCGGTGATAGAGTTTGCCCAATGGGGGGCAGAGTCTCCCCGATAGGGGTACACAACCTGCTGTACAAGGGGAGGGTCGTAGTGATGACCCTCTCAAATTTTATCCACATCTTTATTCATCTACTAGTTGAATTGCCCATTGCATGAATGGCTCTAAAAATTTGCCCCGATGGGGGAGACACAACATACCCGACTGGGGGGTCCTGCCCCCCCCCCCAGGCAACCCACTGGTGTTACCCCTGTTGACATTCAGATGCAATGGAAATCCACCATTTGTCATCATGAGTCAAATGTCCTCATGTTAGAGTTATAATCGAGTCTCTAAATTGATTTTCCGATCCTAAAGCTAAGACACTGACATGAGACCACTGTGGCCTTATGACTCCCAGTTAAATAGCCTCGAATATGATCCTAATGTATTCATAATTTTGTAACTGATATTTATCCTCCTATGATTTTGATAATTTTGTGATTATCACCTAATTAATTGTGACCTAATATTTGTGTGATTTGACCTAATTTGATTGTGACCTAATATTTTGATGATTTTAACCGAAATCAGTTTGAAACATCAATAATGTATATTCAGTGCAATGAAACTCTGTATTTAAAATGAAAGTTATTTAATTTCATGGTATTCCTTGTATAGTTTTAAGAAGCATGAAAGCACAAATAATGCCATTAAGCAGTGAATTGATTATTCATAATTTTCTACGAATTGTCAACTTGAGTTGCCACTGACTGTAATACTATATCTTAACTAATCTGTGCCTTTCCCCCATCAAAGGTGTGAATATAAGTCTTTTGGATGGCATTCCAATTGCTTTTAAAGACAACTTCAGTACAAAAGGTGTGCGGACCACATGTGCTTCCAAGATGCTCAGCAATTATGTTGCTCCATACGATGCAACTGTTGTAGAAAAGCTGTGCCATAAAGGCGCAGTTATGGTAGGCAAAACTAACCTTGATGAATTTGCCATGGGGTATGTTTCTGTCCTTCATATATAATGCTACAAATTTAATTAGAACCCATTAACGCCCAGCGACTTATTTATAGGACAGTTATTTTTTACTTCCGTTGCTAAACCGAACACATTCCATTGCTTCTTTTTCGCTTTGTTTAAAAAGTTAGTATATATTCCTAAACAGTTTTCAATTGATATATTCAATCCATTAGCCAGATTTTGAAGTCTTAAATGTTGTCATTTAAAAAATATATATATTTTTTGCTTTGATTTATTTTCAAGGTAATGCAGGGAATTCAAAAAGTAATCTTTATTTTTTTTGATATTTTAGTATATTTTAAAAAGTTAATATATTTCTGAAAAAAAATTTTTGAATGATTTTTTACCAATTTTTCCCAATAGTTTTTCTAAAAAGAAGGAATTTAATTTTTCTTTACATTTATCTTAATCTTGGTGTTTTTAACAGAATTTAGAAGAAATTTATTGAATTCTGTGCTTTAAATTTAGTTGGGCATTAATGGGTTAGTTATGTGTACATCTTTAATTACTATTCTTCAGTACTATTACATAGCAGCGGTGAAGTAGAGCAATTTTGACCCTATATCAAAAATCTTGAAAACTACTTTGGAATAAAAATCCAGCACAACTTCATATAATTCAGAACATTAATGTTGTCATTCAATGCTTCATTAGTTAATTAAAAATTACAATTTTAAAAATATTAAAAATTAATTTATGTTCATCATTACATTACTACATCATTTCACAAACTTACTTATCTTTTTCGATTTCTGGACATTCAAAAAAAATAATTTCTGACTTTGGGTTGCTTTGTATTGGGGGAGGGGGGGGGCAAGCTCTGGAAATCACTGCATTTATATTTTTCTTTGCTAGCAAATTAACATTTATTATGATCAGCAAGATTTTATTTGTTTTTTCTATTGCTGTTCTATGATGGTTTGGACAAATGATTGGTTTGCTGTCTGCAGTTGTTCTACTCATTGTAAGAAATTAATGTAGTTAACGAACATTTTATTTTGCTCATCTACGTGATTCTGAAAATTCTGGATTTGAGAATGGTTTTAAGTCCTACATTGAACCACTATCATCCATGGTGAAAACAATGCAGGAAAAATACAAATATTTGCATCTGATTTATAATTGTCTAAACTCATTTCAAATAATAAAAACTTGTGAAATTAAATTTTTCAAATATAAATATAAAAATGTGTAAAAACTGTTAAGAATATCCTGTATTTATTGGCAGCAATATTAAATGTGGAATTTTATATTTCCTATAGATTTCTTTGAATTTTATAAAACCTTCTTGGCATTTTTCATAGAATTGTGATTTGGCATCACCATTAATTTGACAGATATGATTGTCTAAGTTATTATATTCAACCTTCTAAGTTATTACTTCAAACCTTCATTGTTATGAGCATGCATTATTTTGCACAAAGCCAGAGAAATAAGTCAGTTATTTTTTATTGAATTTTTAGTATATGATTAAAATCTAGGTAGTTATTTAATGCAAAATCTGTGTTTCAATGAAAAAAATGAGTGAGTTTTTTTAAAAATTTCATTTTCTGTTTTGGGATACTTTCTAGCTGGCAAAATGAAAATACCAGTAAAGAGGAAATGTATACAATAGGCATAATAATAATTTTTACTTTTGCCATTTGAATATACTATGAATATCTTCTCTTCTGATTTATATGAACAGTTATGACAATTTGTTAAATTTGGTTTAAAAAGTTTTGTTTTTCAGATCAGGCACAGTGAATTCATATTTTGGCCCAACTCGCAATCCATGGCGCTGTGGCTTGAAGTATAAACTTAAGAAAAGATCCAAACTACTATTTGGTGATGGGAATTCTTCTCTAAATGATTTTGAAGATTCAGAAATTAACCAAGAACCACTGAAGGATGATGATTTTTTTGTAGCTGGTGGTAGCTCTGGAGGTGGTGCTGTTGCTGTGGCTTCAGGAGCTTGTTTTGGGTCAGATGAATTTTCTTTTTGTCAAATGCAAGATTGCTGAACATTTTTCTTCAAAATCTGTCAACTTATACCTTTTGTCAAAATGTCTTATATTAATGTATACAGGGTGTCCAGTCTAAACATGGCCCAATACCTAATTTCTAAACCTTTAGGGGTAGACATGTAGTCAGAAAAATGCTTTAAATTAAATAAAGAATTATATGTTATGCTTTTGGAGTACATAAATATGTAATGCTGAAAAAAATTACAGTTTCAAATTTTTTTTAGTTTCCTGGTCTTAGTCATATTTAGTAAAATGTTCTTTTCACACTAACATTTTAAAGAAAAATATTTGCACTCTTCTGCATCTAAAACTGACCAAATTATTAAGCTTTTTCAGATGATTTTAGACCATTTCAATGGTTGCCTTGAAGAAGATCCTTTTTATGAAGGTGCAGCGCCTGCTCAACACAGGCACTGATTGGTTTAAAATTAAGAAATTCAAAGCTCCATAACTCGATCAGTTTTAGTCGCAGAAGAGAGGAACTTTTTTTGTTTAAAATATTAGCATGTCAAGAATATTTTACTAAATATGACTAATAGGATTGGGAGACTATATATAAAAATTTAGACTTCATAATTTTTTCAGAAGTACATTTATTGACCCATCAACATAAAATATAATTCTTTATGACATGTAAAGCAATTTTCCAGCTGCATGTGCCTATCTATAATGGCTAAGAAATTAGCTATTTGGCCATGTTTATAGTGGATACCCTGTATCCTACTTCAAAAAGAAAATATCTGTAGTGTATCAAAAAGTTCCTGGGCAAGTTTTTAAGAGTGTCAATACATGGTACGGTAGGATTACATTTTGAATAATAATGACCTACAGTCATGATAAAGCATATTGTAAAGTGTGATTTGCTGTGTTAACATCAGAAGTAACTTTATTTATCATCAGGTTTATCTTCAGAGATGGGTGGGGGTTCGAGTATGAGTATGAGAAGCTGCCTGAATAAGTATACAGCTTCTCAATGCCCTTGGAGGCACAAAATTCATGTTGTGGCTAGTTATTGGCCACATCACCAATGAAAGGGCCATACTTCCTTGGGAGGGTTTCATGTATAGGATGCTCATAACAAGACCCATTTTGCATGGTTCTCAGCCCTGTGTCAGTCAGTACTTCACATACCAAGGATGGATGGCAGTTTCATTTGTATTTATCATCAGGTTTGTCAAGAGAGTATCATTTATGTAATCACTGACTACCACACACATGCAATCTCAAAAACCCCTCAGTAATAACTCCTACTTTAAACAAACACTTGTCACACTGCCTTATCACAAGACTGTACATTGTTGTGCTGCCATTTGTTGCTGCTCTACAGAGCTAGTCCAGGAGGTTTCTAATTGCTAATCTTGGAGTTCATGTTATCATGTAGTATTAGAATGTATTTACAGTTTGAAGTTGTTTGAACTATGTATACCTTTTGCAGAGTTTTGCTATTATTAAATTACTTACTTTAAATGAAGTGAGATTGTGCCATGTGGGATGAGAATGTACTGACACAGTCTTCAGCTTACATGTGCACTGTAGTGGCTAACAGTGAAACCAGCAGTTCATAACTGTAATGCTAATTGATGATAAACTTAGAAATTGCTGACTTTCATTGTTACCCATTTGAGAGTATTATGTATGTAAAACTCCATGCTGGCACATTCTCACTTCACTTTAAGCCATGTATTTGTGTTATAATGGATATCATTTGTAATGGATTTCCATTCATAGCCTGTAGAATAAAATAGCATCTTTAAATTTGTACTTACTTTATATATTTTAAAGAAACTTTCTTGCAACTATGTGATGGAAATACACAATAGAAGAATATGATTGTTTTCCAAAGGTGTGCAAAATGTCACATGAGGCATAATTTGATCATGTTTTGACATTACTGCATTTGTGCAATAACAATAGAATAAGGCGAGATTGCGCCAAGTGAGATGAAAATGTCCTGACACAGTGTTTTGCTTACTTGCATATTATACTGGTTAATAGTGAGGCTAATATTTCATAATCATGACAGTAATTGGTGGTAATCTGAAAAATTGTTGGATTTTATTATTAACTATTAAAATGTGCATGTAAACAAAAATCTATATTGGTACATTCTCATTCTTTGCTATATTTTTGTGTCATAATGGATAACATTTGCAATGAATTTTTATCCAAAATCAGTAGAATAAAATTGTGTCCAGATCATATATATATATATATATTCCTTCCGATTTATTGACGATATTATAATTTTTAATTTTCAAGACTTCAGCTCTAGTTGCTATACCATCCACCCAGAAGAATTCAAACTAATTAAAACCAGCAACAATCAATCTCCAGCGATCTTTCTTGATTTAAGCTTAGACCACAAAAACGACAAAAATTGACATTCACGACAAAAGAAACGAATTCAAATTTAACGTCAATAAATTTATTTTTTGGAACTCTAATATCTCATATAAAATCTACAAAAACACAATTATCAATCAACTTATAAGAATCAACAAAATTTACAATAACACTAATTCTGCCAAAAAGCAAATCATGCACTTAAGAAATAGCCTCAACATTAATAAAATTCCCCCTTCATTTTACGAACCTCTGATTAATGGATTTAAGATGTAAGTAAAGGATTGCTTATCAGAGAAATGCTGACGTGAAGTATAATCTTCATGGTAGGGTCACTCAAGTTGGTAATGTCTGTTATTTTACCTCAAAAACACATCTTTTAAACATTTTTCACTGGTCTCTCATTTTTTACTGATTTCTTCCACTATTTCTCTATGCTTTATATCGTTATCGCTCTTCCATTTAATCTTCATTGTTCCCAACATACTACACTCCCCTGGCCAACAGCCAAAGTTAAGCGCGAAAACTGTTACTTGATACCTTGTTCACACCCCTTCAACGCCAGTCTGTACCGTGACCGCAAACACTGCCACGTCAACATCCGTTCTGCTGGTACGTAAAATATTTATCCTTACTTTTCTCTAATGTTATCACATTGTACTTCTGTTTTAATTATTCAAAACTCTTCTCTCTGTTTTTTGGTTTGGTTTGGCATTAGGGATGAAAATCACTGTTTTAGGCCTTACTGCGTAACTGATTGCAAGAAAATATCAAACTTCTTATATTTAGCAATTCATAATAACTTCATCCCCTGAAGAAACGTTATTGTGCTTTTATTGCATCTTTCATTTCACATTTTATACTCTTTCTTTTTACAATTTATGCTCTCTCTCTATATATATATTGTGATGAAATTGTTTTAGTCTTTAGTCGTATATTTCAAATACCAAGCTGATTATGGCTTTATCATTATTTTTAGATGTTTTGTTTCCCGAGGTGCAGACTGCACGCCTAATGTGAATGACTGAGTTGATTTAATATTTCAAGCTTGAAAAAGCAGTTCTTCAAATTTCTATGTAGAACTTAACAATTCCTTCTTATAAATAGCCTAATGAATTATTTTTGATATAAATAATGGCTATTTATTTAGTCTGTTGCTACAATATTAAAGAAAGGGAGAAGATATATATTTTGGAGCAATTTTCATGCAACGGTGTAATGAAAAGAAAATACATAATATAAAAAAATACATCAATTTCCCAAAGGTGTGCTGGATATCATATACTGTATATTTTTACATGTTTTTCTAAATTATCCTAACAGTTTTGCATCATTACCATCATTTTTGCTTTGCTGTTTTTCTGTATATTCAATATTTCCAAATTTCTTCCGATTGCATAACATTTTGCATATTATATTATTCAGAGTTATTCTTTTCATTTAATCACAGCTGGTTTATATAAAACTGATGTTTATTTGTTAATTTTTTTAGTGCAATTAGTTCTGATACTGGTGGATCCACCAGAAATCCTGCTGCATTTTGTGGTATAGTTGGATTGAAACCAACTTATGGTCTCGTATCTAGAAATGGTTTAATTCCTTTGTGCAATTCTATGGATGTACCAGGAATATTAACTCGAACGGTTGATGATGCAGTTATTTTACTTAGTAGGTTTACATTTAATTTGATATTATTAAAAAAATTTCAGAATTTTGAAAAAACACATCACATATTAATTTCTCTTCTTTCTTTCTGTTTTCCTTAGATAATTTAGCAGGCCACGATCCTAAAGATTCAACTACAGTTACTCAACCATTTTCTCCTTTTAGCTTGCCTGATAATATAGATGTTAAGAATCTTTGTGTAGGAATTCCAAAGGTAGAAAAACCTATATTTTAAAATTTATTTCATTGTAAAATGAATTTTGCTTTTTGATATTTGCTCTTTGTGCAACATTTATTCAATATGTTGATACAATGAAATGTTCCTATTTTGTACATTTTTTAATCAAATTCGTTGGCTGTTGAATTTCTTATCAGCATAATGTTAAAATATTGTCTATAATTGGAAGTTATTTTGGTTAGTTCAAAGTCAAAGCTAAAAATTGTAGAAAATTGTTTTTTCATCTGAATTGTTTTCATTAGTTAATTACATCCATACCTTGTATACCATCATAAGTAAATAGTTTTTTAAGGCCCTTAATTCATTTGAGGGCTTGACTGCTCTTCATTGTATTCAATAAAATAAGCAATCATAATTTCTTTAAAAAAAAATTGAACTTGTTAGCTGTGAAGTATATTGTTTATTTTGAAGTTTTATAATACAGTTGTTGTATTCAAAGTGCTGATAACCATTAATTTATTATAATTACTTTTTCGAAATTATTATTTTTAAAATTATTAAATTTTTTTATCATAATTATTATTGGCTTATTTATTTAGATTACATACTGTTCATTTATCTATTATATATAAAACTGTTAAATATAAATATCTGCTGGCATTTTTTAGTTCAAAAATTTTTTTCTTTCCTTCTTGCTCCATACCTTTCTAGACCCAGTTTTCCTTACTCCAACTTTTTGGATAAATTGAATTTTATTGTGGCCTCATCAGCTTTGAATTAACCATGTTACACTGTATTATTCTTGATAAAGGAAGAAGTAATTTGATTAATTTTGTAATTATTATTTATGGATGCCATATTTCAAAACTGATTTGAGACATTATTATTTTGGATCTTATTTTTAATATAATTAATAATAACCGATCTAATATTCAGAAATAAGGAATGTTAGAATGAAATAGGAAATGTTAGCTGGTCTTAGTATTGCTTTTTTTTAAATATTTAGTTGTTATGTCAAATTAATCAGGAAGCAATGCAGGATTATAGTTTACCTAAAATTAATTACATTGCAGTCCATTATGTTGATAATTTTTAAATTAGTTTATAGAACAAATAAAAATATATATAAGATTAGATGAAGTAAAAATAGTTTAGGATTAATTAAAGATGGATAATAATTTCAAACAAACAAATAAATGATATGTAAAAGTTAAAGAAAGGAGTATTTATTAATAGATCAAAGAAAAGCAGTGGCGTATCTATGGGGGGGGGGCAGTCCGCCCCGGGCGGCAAAATCAGACATGCAGGAAAACAATTTTATAACTAAGAAAAGCAGTAGCACAATCTCAATCATTGTCTACATAAAAAATTATCTGTTGTAATTGGTTCATATTTTTTGCCCTTTTTTCGGTAAATTGCCGTAATGTGAAAGAAAGTCTGGTGTTGAAAGCACGATTTCGCAACCTATCTGCTGAGATCAAGGGTGTCAAATGACGAATTACATTATTAAAGCATTTTTTTTTTATTTTGAGTTTTATGTAACTTGTACAGGAAGGGTGGTATATTGAAAGTTTGCCCCGGGTGGCAAAAGTTGCAGGTATGCCATTGATAAAAGCATATATTATGTAATATGAACTAAAAGTAACCTACAACTAATTAAAGGCTGACGAAACTTTCCAGCAACAAATAACATTTAAAATTTAATTTATAAAGAGAATAAATGAAAACAGAAATGAATAACTATTTGCAGATGTTTAAAAATATTGTAAGAATATCATTTCAGTTATTTGCTTGTCTCAGAATGATATATTTTTTGTTAATATTTTTAAATTTTTCAGGAATATGAATGTGTTGGCATGTCCCCTGAGATTATTGATGTATGGAAAAAAGTAGCTGATGCATTTGAACATGCTGGGGCTATAGTGAAACCTGTCTCCTTGCCTCATACAAAATACTCAATAAGATGCTATTCTGTTATAAACTGTTGTGATGTTGCTTCAAACTTTGCTCGATATGATGGAATAAGATTCGGTAAATAATAAATTTAATGAAATTACAGTACAACTCCGGTTAACCGAACTAAAAGGTAGGATACCGTTTCAGATAATGGATTTTTCAGTTATGCCATGAACATCTATACCGTTTGTGTCTAATCACAATGTGTGATTCTGAAATGTTTTGAGTGTAAAACAAATTCAAAATTATCTTTGTAGGCTACACTTATGTTCTTTATTAAAGCGAATATTGCACTCGACGGAGGGTTAACTCCATCTAGTGCTATATTCGCACCGGCAAGTTTGGGCTCAATGCACCTGACAGGCACAGGTAAACAATATCGTAATTAAAATTGTTAAATATTCATTCATTTTGATTTTAGCATTCAAAAATTAATCATTTATCTTCTTGGGGCAGCTTAAAAGAAAAAGTGGGAATATCATTGCAAAAAAAGTCTCGCCTTCGCAATTATTTCTGTGCAGTACAGGATTTTGGATTTGCGATTTCAGATGACCCGGGTTTCTGTTAACTGGGGTTTTATTGTATTTTGTATTAAAAAAATTCCATACAGTTTTTGGAATTTAGGATGCACATGCTTCTAATAATTTTTAAGAAAAGAATTTTTTTTAAGTTATTAGATTCAAGTTATCATGAATAGGCTTTTAAACTTGTATTGGTTAACATGGTAGGTTATTGAACACATTTTTTATAAATACATAATCGTCATTAGTTATCAAATGGTTAATTTTTAAAAATGTTTGATTTAAAAAATTTTTATGATAATTTTTAAAAATTATGATTTAAAAAAATGTAAACTTTGTGAATTTTTCAAAATTAAATATAATGAATAATATTATTCACATCTGAATTGTCATTTTGGCGAATCTTATAATACATTAAAACATTTTAATAATGAATACTTAATTTTTATTGAGTATTCTTGATCTTAGCAAAATATTTAATTTCAGGGCACAGAGCTGCTGCTGAAACTTCGACAGAGCATCATTATGCTGTAACAAGGCGAGAAGGGTTTGGAGAAGTTGTGCGGGAAAGAATTTTGGCTGGAAATTACTTTTTGCTTAGAAAGTAATACATTAAATATTGCATTATTTTCATAACTTTTAAAAAAGTTATTATTATTATTTTTAATGAAGCCAATTCGTATTCACTGTGAGAATCAGAGGGTCATGGGTTGGAGACTCAATTTAACCAAAGATCTGTCATGTAAACTGGCCTAGTACACATCAAATTGGAGTCAAAAGATTTCCTATTGGTGTGAAAGTTTGGAGAGGGGATGCTAATTAAAGTGGTGTCCTCGTGATCTGTCTGACCATGGTTAAAAGTGATGATTCATCATCCCATATAACTCTTGTATAGCTGCAAAAAGGGGATGCTATTCTAATGAATCAGTCATACTCACAAGATGCACTCAAAGTGCACCTCACCAATTATCCATTTCACATTTTGCATAAAGAAAAAGAATGTGATTTATCAATACCCACATAATACAATGTGCTGTTATGTTTGTTGTGGACTGAAACATTATATGAATTGACTCCATTATAATATTATGTTTACTGTAAAATAATTTTATTGTACTTTTTAAATTCTTTATAAAATGCTGCTTTGAGCATTATGCTTTTTATAATTTGTCTTGATGTGTCATGCTTATTTGTGATAATTCATTTTAATATTTTACATTGTGTTACATCATGAATTTTTGAATGCTGAATAATCTGCTATCTAATTGAACATTAATTTTTAATGGAGAATACTTTAAAATTTATGATTTTAAATTTATAGGAAATAAATTAATATATTTGAAGCATAACCTTTTTGTTGATCCAAAATTTTATTTCAATGAAGTCTTATTCTTTTAATTTTAGCATGTTCATCAGTGACCTCAGTTAATTGCCAGATTTTATAATTTCCAATTAAAATATATAAGAAATATTCTTGAAAGATAATAGATTTGATAGCAGATTCAAAAATATTTTTTTAAATTTTATTTTTTATCAATTTTAATTTTGAAATGTTCATTTCTTCTCTTGGGAATTATGCAGTAGATATAGAGCTTAAGTAATACCACTAGATTACAAAACTCTTTTTCGCCTCCTGATCAGAAATATGTTGTTTTTAATTATTTTTTTTTGAGGTTACATGATGGAGATGAAAAAATATTGCAAAAAGAAAACATATTGTTTCAAAAAGAGTTTAAGTAATTTATGAAATTAAAAAAGACTCAAGAAATACAGAGGTATGTAATTATATGAATTAGGGTGGAAGAATTTTGAATACATATGATTAAAGTAAATAGGGAAAGGATCCATGGTGCAATGCCAAAAGCATTTGGGATTAGTTAAAAGTGATATTTAAGGGAAAGGTACCAAGTATAATTGATCCTATTGCACATTTTATTTTTTAAAAATCAGAAAAAGTTAATAGTTTTGCTTGATGCTATTATTTTTTCTGCAACTTTTTATATTATTTTAAGTAAAAATGTTTGAAAAATAAAGTTTGCTAGTTTTTTAAACATAATCAATGAAAATATTATTAATATTTTGTATTTTTGAATAATCAAAGATTAAGATTTGTAATCTAGAATATTTTGGAATGAGTGGGCTTGATGGCGTTTATGAACAGGGTTGTGTTTATATTGCTATCCTCATCTGACCAAGTTTGTGGGTTCGATCCCCCCTCCCCCCCGTCCCAAGAGAAAGAAAATTAAATGGTAATTTAATTTTTTTTCAAATTGGTTGGTCATATCAAAAACAAAAGTTGCTGTCGATTGATACTATAAGAACTTAAGTTGTTTTCCAGTTGAATTACTCAAAGCAGAAAATTGTTTTGTAACTATGCCTCTTAATTTAACTTTTTCAAGATCTTTGTTTTCTGCTTATATATATGGTTAGGGTGATGTAAAAATGATATGTAAACATTATATATTTCACAACTGAGTTTTATTAAATACTACTTGATATACCCGGTGTTCTCGAAATGAAAATGTTTGCTGTCTTTTATTAATAAAGAATTAACTAATATTTAATTAATTGCCATGAAACCTTCCTCCTGCTTCAGTATTTTTGAGTAAAATTTAAAGTACTTATAACAAATATTTATAACATACCAAAGGTTACAGTTATCATATACCAAATCAGTTGTTGATGGTTACATAGTGTAAACTTAATATGTGAGAAAGTAAAAATATATTTAATATTGGCACTCATCGGTATGCTACCGAGCACTTAAATAAACACTTAAAAAATATATAGATGTATTATTTTTAGTGTAAAAAATGCTTTTATATAAAGCATTATAATATACAAAATCCTCTTATCACCTACATCTATATTTTTAATTAAACTGAGAATATCAGTTACACCAAACAATTTTAAAATCTCATAGCTTCTCAAAAACTTAAACTGTACCAAACAATTTTTAAAAACTGCCTGATTTTATTAATGCATAAAATCTTATTTTTTAGAAGTTATTAATAATTTTAAAGAATGATCCAACATTAAAAATTATTCAACAGGAGTAACTTAGAGGCAAATAAATAAAATGATTTAAATTATTCTTAATTTTTTTCATTCAATAGGAATGGTAATACCGAAGATGACAATCTTTTCTATACATGGGAACAGTTGATAATTAATAAAAAAATAACTATTTAATTAATTGTCTCGAAACTTTCACTAAAACCTTCCTTATACTTTATAGTATTTGTGAGCAAAATTTGAAGAAAATCAATTCTCTGGTTTAAACTGTTTATGAATTTTCACTTTTATTTACATAGATTTCAGTAATATTTGGTTGTAAATTTATAGTCGTTTTATTTAAAATGCTGAACTGTATGCTAGTACAAATATTTTCCCTCATTTATAAATCATATTATTTATACTGTTTATGTGTACATAGTTTTCCAGATACATTCTTCAGCATGCATAAATATTTGAAGACAAATAACATTCTGAATCTTGTCATTAATTTATTTTAAAATTTATGTATGTGCTTTATCTGTTCTTAGTTTAAAATTCAAACATTTTTTTGCTAGATTATATTCAATTTGGAAACTTCAAGTAATGTTGCTATTATGCAGATGCAGTGATTCAATTCATGCAACCTTTATTTTCAGAAATTACGAAAAATATTTCCTTCAAGCTGCAAAAGTTCGTCGGCTTATATGTGATGACTTTCAGTCTGTATTTAACAGTGGTGTTGATGTGTTATTAACACCAGTGACTTTGAGTGAACCAGTTCCATACTCAAAATGGATTCTTGCAGATCACAGAGAACACAATGCTGTTGATGACTTCTGTACTCAACCTATAAATATGGCTGGTAAGGCTTCTTGTATATGAATGCAGGATGTCCCAAAATATTTATATACTTTGAATAACTATTATATGAAGTATTGATCATATATGAAATAATATTCCTTTAAGTCAGAGGTTCCCAACCTGTGGTACGTATACCCCCAGGTGTATGCAAAATCAAATTTGGCAATAGTGCAAACAAGAAAACAAAAGGAATGAAAAAAGTAACAGAATTTTGTTTCCCCGAGTTATCCCTTTCACGTTCATTGGTTTCGCAGTGAAACCACACATTGAGCATTTTTTCCCTGTGTATGGGAGAAACGTAGCCTAATATTTCTTTCTTAACTTAACAGCCAGATATATAGGCCAACTTATATAAAAATTCCAGTTCAATACCATTAATATTCACAAAGATATCGGCATTGCAAGATTGCCTTTGGTCTCGAAGAGAAACAAAATGACGAGGGCTTTTTCCACAAATTGATATTTTTTAAACTCGAAATTAATATTGAATTTTTATGAATGTTGAATATCCTGAATATTCACGTATACTTATAAATTAAATACATAACTTAAACTGCATTTTGATGATAACCTATACTGAGGAAAAATAGCCCGTTACCATTCATTGGTTTCATTGTGAAACCACAAATTTCTCGAAAATAAAAAATGCTAAATTTTTTTCCTTTACATATTTACGATCAGCTACATGTCTAATACTCATTTTTGAAATAAATTTAGTAATTTTCAAAACGAAACATGTAGTGAACTTGAAAGGGTTAATACATGCTATTTAATAACTCTACCACTTAAGAAGTTGATTATTACAGAGTGTAATTTTTAGCCATCCTTGTAAGTTAATGTGAAATTATTTCAATGCTCTTTTCATTTATTTTGGCATTGAAAAGCATAATGTAAAATCAAAGCATGATGTAAAATCAAAAATAAGTCCAGCACATATTATTATTTCGAGTCATTTGACTCTTAAGCTAACACTTCTTTGCTTAGTGGATAGTTGTTGTCATTGGTGGTGGTGGGGAGCATATGACAGTAGGGGGTGCGCGAAAATATAAATATTAATCGAGGTGTATGCGAGGGAATAAAGGTTGGGAACCCTTGCTTTAGGTGAAGTTCAGAGGCAGACGGAAGAAGATGGCAGTCATTTAAATCCAAAAATATTTTATTTGAACTCTAAATATTACCTTTAGTGGATGAGAGATGATTTTAAAATCTTCAGATGATATTTTATGTAGATCGACTCCATGACTACTGTTTAGAAAGTGCATGCAAAAGACAGAGCATGTTTACAATAAGGAGTTACATTTTACAAAGAGAAAGATGGTGGCAGTCATGCCTTTTTATACTGCCGAGAAAACTGGAATAGTCCCAAAGATCTCGTGATCAGGTGTCCACACAAAAAGACATCCATGGGGGTAAAATCCAGTAAATGAAAGAGGGAGCTGTTTGCTCCTGTTTCACCCTAACCATGAGCTTGCCAAAAATCTATCAAGATAGGCTTGAGATTAATTCATAACTCAAATTCATCAGTAAATTCATGCTAATGGTAGTTAATACATATTAAATTATTTGAGTTATGAAGCTTTGATATGTTTGCTTAATTGTTTTTGTAATAGTTATATGAAGTGAGCACACATTTTTTTGGACACCCATTGTTATAATATTTAAACCATATATGTATCAATATACCTGAATTTGACAAGAATTTTTTGCTTTCATGGATACTAAATGTGAATTTAATTGAAGTAATTGCTGAAAGTATATTTTTAATAATCAGTGCTTTTTTAGAGTTTTTTCATCAGTTTTTATATTTATTAATTTTTTTATGTTTCAGAATTATGATTCTATGAGAGTCGGTCTTCTTATATTGGATAATTCAATCAGTGTAAATAACCAAGTAAAAAACCAATAAATATAATGATTGTCTGTAGTATTTCTGGATTTTCTCTGTGTGTAAGCATTATATTTTTAAATAGAAAATATAATACTCACAGCACAATTAGATATGACTTCTTTATAGATTTTTTTAAAAGAATTTTTCTTACTCTGTTATACAAAAAAAAAAAAAAAAAACCGAAAGACCCTAAATATGAAAATTTTTTAAAGAATTCCCTAGACTTCCTTGATCATTATGTCTACATTTTTAAACTATTATTTCAAAGCCATTAATAATATGTGAGTTTTTATCTTACTTTATATATAATTTTTATTTTGTCCTGTGTTAACTGTAAATTTTAAAATAAAAATAAGCGTGAAAAAAATTTTGAAAAATAATAATAATAAGATAAATAAATAATGGTTACAGTTGTTTTGACAGCATCCTAATTCGAAAATTCGTTTGTTTCTTAAGTTCTGATGAAAACTTTTAATCTGTCAATCTAGAACAATAGACAAAATTATGCCGATAAAAAAATATCAGTTAAATTATTTCTTTAAATTTCTTTACCCTTATTCTCGACTAATATTTAAAAAATACTATGGCTTTCCAAGAACAACTGTCAGTGGTGCTCATAATTATAACCAACACTATCTGTTGACATGGCAATGATGTAGACATGTAGCTCATTTCATTAGGTAATATTAGAGTTGCCTTTTGGATTATGCAAGTAAAAAATGGGAAACAGAAGAGACTTTTGGAAAAAGTACAAAAACTTAGTAGTACACATTTATTTCTTGAGTAAATTTTCAACAGTTAATTGTCGTAAAAGTAGGTGAACACTCCCAAGTATAAACATAATTTAATAGTGGTTCTATAATAATTCAATCACAGTCATGATATACAGGGTAGTCATAAATTATTGGACCCATTTCAAAAATTAATAAAAAAACCCTACAATGTAGCAACTTTTTTTTAAATGGGAGAGTAGCTTAATTTTTTTTCCAGATAGGTAACATGCCATTAGGACGCACTAAATCTGCACAATATAATGCAAATATCAAAATGGCTACCATGCAGCAGAAGGCATGTCTGGTATATCTCTGGTTCCACAAGAGCAAACCAATTGTAACAGTTCAAAGAGTTATTCGGTTAGAGTATGGAAATTGTTGGTCTCCAAGTAAGAACTCCAATAAGCATTGGTATCTCCCTCTGCAGCAAATTTAGAGCACTGTAATGGTGCATTACCTATCTATATAAAAAAATCTTTTTGAGCTATTCTCTCATTAAAAAGAAACTAAGTTGCTACATTATAGTGTTTTTTAAAATTAATTTTTGAAATGGATCCAATAATTTGGTAGTACCCTGTATATTATTTACGATTTGTACAATTATTGTACGATTTGTAATTATGATGCATATTATTCTTGCTGCCACAAGTATCCAAATTTCAATTTAATTAATACATGTAAAGTGAAAAATAATGATGAAAATCTTCTTTTTTGTCATATGTTACTTTTCTTTTTTTTGTTGTGTCATATGTCTACTGGAATGAACGGAGATGTGGCAATCTTTTTATCATTTGTTTTTTCTCTAGATAGTCTTCTGTACAGGGAGATTTTAATTAAACCGCCCTGTGTACAGATTTAAAATATAATTCATAAAAAGTTTTCAACTTTCTATTTTGAGAGAATACAAAGTTGAACTTCAAATTGTTCTGTTTAGTTTCAACTATATTTATGAAACTTTTATCTGACTGACAAAACTGTGTCTGAACTTTTTCGGTGATTCCTTTGATTGAGTTTACCATCAATTTCCATCTAATTTTATTTATTACATGTTTCTTTTTGATATGGTATTTAAAATTGATAGCGTGACATAATGGCAAATCATTGCAAAGTTCTTTCTGCAATTTCTTTGACAGGTTTACCAGCTGTTAGTATCCCATGCTCTTTTTCCAAAACAGGGCTGCCTCTTAGCTTGCAGCTGATCGGTAAACCGTTTCAGGAGAAGCAGATGTTGAGTGCTGCCAAGTGGATGGAACTACAGATGGACTTTCCAATATTAGATTTGGATTGTTGATGTAATATCCCATTTAGACTTGTATAAATAAATTAGTTTCAAGAAATTATTTTTGTCTTATCCCTTTGGGGGCACCTCAGTTATGGGAATGAGAAGTTGCCAAATAAGTAAGCAGGTTCTTGCTTCTATGGTGGGTACAAAAATGGTGGTTAACAAGTCCTACGCCGAAGATGGGTCATACCTAAAGTGACCATTTATTTTTACTGTGAAAGCGGGACAACTACTAATTTTTAGGTAATAGTTAGCGCGACCATTAATTTTTTCCTCAGAACCAGACATCTAATTTTTAAGTAAGAGTTCATGATTTTTTGCTTAGAAAATATAAAAATTGATAAGTATTTTTAGTATTGTTAAGAAAACGCAAATTTCTTTTAATTATTAATGAAAAGAACATAAATGAACACGTAAAAATGAAGCAAATGAAATTTAATAAAAGTGGCTACCATCAGATTTTTTGATTTCTCGCGCTTGTTTTAGAAATAGTCAGTGGGTTGCTCAGTTGCAAGGGTAAATTGCTCTAGGGACATAATCTGAGTTTTTCGCTCCGAGACGTAATGGCTTAAAAAGTATAAATGCTGCTCGGGGCATGACACTATTTTCTCGCATATTTGGATTTAAAAAGTGACATAAAAATACTTTTAATATTTTGCCGCCATGGCACCTCCTAATACTGGAGCCCATTGCAACGGTCGCTCCAGCATTGAGTTACTCTCTTTCTGAAAACGGGGCAATTCAGCGTCCCGAGGCCATGCTTGGGGACAACGGGACAGACTACCTAAAAACGGGACGTATGGTCACATTAGTCATACCTCTATCTGAGAGATCGTCACATGTGCCACTGGTAATGGGAGCTATTAGGTGTTTGTCACAATGCCTGAACTTACTATTTGAAGCGGTTGGTTCATTCAATGTTTTCTAGGTAATAACATGAAAAAGTTGTTTTTTTTTTAAAAAAAACATGCTTTTATTAATGTACTAAAGCAAATTTAGAAATAATAAAAAAAATGTGACTATCAAGTCGAAGCGAAATCATAAAAATGCGAGGCGCTGAAACCAATACTAAAGAAATTAAGCAATAATGAGTATTAATGAGAAATAAAATTCATAAACATTTCTTAAAAATTCAAAAAAATAGTAATAAATGTGGGTGAAATTTCAATTTGCTTAGAATACTTCTATGAGCTTCTCACGATTTTGTTTTGACATTCATATTATCGATTAAAAAATTTTCTACTTTTCAGTAAACTAATGAAAGCATGTTTTAAAAAAATTATTTTTGTAAATCGTAATTTTATGACTTGTCAACTGCGAGAGGGTGCTAATGTTCGATAATAGACTTATTTTTTCACCAATAGAAGTTGTGATGTATTTCAGTGAAACTGATATTTTGAATTGTATTGCGCCTATCTAGTGGCGAATCTAGGTGGCTGTTACGGGGCTGCAGCCTTCCTTCCCAGACCTAAATCAAAATTCTTGATTTTTTTTTTTTTTTCAAATCACTACACCTGTTTGTTCCTTTAAAAATAAATAAATAAATCGATTTCATGGCAACATTGCTTTCTGGCTTGAAAGGCTCGAAAATTTTTCCGATTTTATAGTCATTCCACTAGCACTTGTAGTGTTAACGGGGTCAAAATATATTTTGGCTAGTTATTTCATTGTGTTTTTATTAAATTATCGAAAGTATTGTAGTGCCATTTGTGATTCTTATTCTCAGGTGGATAAAATTAAAGTGTTTTGATTTACATAGGCCAAGAGATCGCGATGATACAAATTTTTTATGACCTTAGCCCCCCCAACCAAACTCTTAGATTCGTCACTGACCTATCAATGCCAAAATACTTAAATTTCTGTTACGACTTTTGGGCATATTTACAGTTCATTGCTATTGTCAATTAAAACTGAGAACAGGGATTCAAATAATAAATGTGTTCATGGAAAGCATAATTTATTGAGAAGCACACTGGCTTATGGCCGCTGAAAATCATTAAATATTTTAATTTTCTAATCATTGATTTATTGTGTGAAATTTTTCAGCGAATTATTATATGAAATTGGATCACATTTTGTTTTGTATTTATGATTTGAAATATGCTGAAGTGTTTTTTAATTCTAAATGCGTTGTTCCGTTTAAAGTACATTTTTTAAAATTTGAATAATAATAATCATGAAACAAATTATTTCTAATAGGATCACAGTGTTTAATATTTCATTTCTGAATCATGCAGTTTCCATTGTTCTATTAATTATTTCATTTTGTAATGCCGAATAGGGTATTCTCCATAAATCAATAAAATATAATCCTTTCTCATTAAATAAAACTAACATACTCACGCATCTTAAATTAGACTCGGCAAAATAAATAAATAAATAAATATCCCCATTGGTAAGCCGGAAGGCAAAGGTAGATTCCTTTTGTCTGAAGATATAAGGAAAAGAACATTGCGCCCTCAATTATCATTAGGATTAGAGCTACAAGAATGAAAGAGGGTGGAAGTGAATGCAAATGATGAGAACTTTCCAAAAAGGTATAATATGCGTAGGTTAAAAGGCAGTTTAAGTTAAGGGTGTGGAGGTGGAAAACCACTTTTCAGCTCATAACTTCTACGCAAATGTAGCTATCCAAAAAACTTTTAGTCCAAAAAGTTGTTCGTTATGATTCGCCTAACTTTAATTTTCTTTCTATCTTCAATTGTAATGGATTTATGGGGGAAATGAAATTTTCAATCCTCACCATTTCCACCCCTTTGAGCTGGATGGCTCTTACAAGAATTCGGCCCAAATTTTCACCGTCCTTACAATATATCTCTCACTGAATAAAATCTAATCCAAATTACTCTCGTTATCGTGTTCTCAAGGTAACATGGGCAAAAAGTCACACACGCACTCACACTTGAACGAGGAGTTTTGTAAAGAAACCAGATGACAAAAGTGCATTTCCGAAGTTAGTTTGTTATCTTCACAAATTAACGCTATCATTGAATTTATGAGCTAGTTTTGGTTGAGTGAAGTGTGTTTGATGGTGAATTCACGCGTTTCAGATGTAATTTGATGGTGATCAGTGGGTCTTCTAAAAGCTGGCCTGTCGCACAGTGGCGGTCTTTTGCACAGGCACTCACCTCGTGCTGCGAGATCCTGGGGTGGGGGGTAGCTGAGAATCTATTGTATAGCAACAGATTCGGAAACCCGCCGCGCTTTTGCGCATATGCCAGGCGGGGTTATTTTCGTCAAAATAGGGGGAAAGCGAAGAATGGAAGGGCGATGTTCACATTTTACTGAGCGTTATCTAACAAAAAACTCCGGAAATGCGCTCATATGACTCATTGCCTAACACCCCTTCCCGGTGTAAAATCGTCCAAAGGTGGTAGTCTCGGAATCCGTCGCTGAACTATATTCGAGTGCATCGCAGTGCTGGCTGCGAATTTGCGGCATTTGGTAAGAGGTGCGGCCTCAAAATAATTTTTGTCGTGTGCCCTCTCATTCTCACAATCCGCTACTGCTGTCAGAAACCCCAGTGACAAAACATTTTCAAATTCACCCGGAGGTGCAATTCTGTGAGACAGATCCAGATAAAATGCGCTCCATGCCAAACTGGTGATCGGGCCATCTTAACAAATTTGAGCGCCCTGGGATAGAGTAATTTGGCGCCCCATTAAAACCAGAGCTAGAAATTTGAGAACCTATGGCCCAACAAAAATACCTACCTAAAAAATAATTAAAGAGAAAAAAACATGATATATATGTTTATGTAACATTACAAAATCGATGGATGTCTAGTTACAAGCCTTTACCATATTTTTACTTTGAATATATTTAAAATTATAATTAAATAATTTTTTTGGTTCAAAATTAAAATGAAGTCATTATAGCAAATTTTTGGCGCCTTTGGATCACTGCTGCCCCTGTGCTACAGCCCATTGGATACGATGGCCTTGCTGGCGATATATCCAGGAGAACTGGCCAAGGCCATCTGATATCTACATTTGTCAGCGATGATCTGTATTTACCGCTATTAACGAAGAGACATAGATAATCTCCGGCTGCGATATGGAAATTTCTCCAGGATAATTTGAAGACAGCATATTATTAAGAAAAAAGTTTCTAATTTTAAAATTGGATATCGTCCAATCCGTATTATTGTACTAGGTGTAAAATAAACAATAAAACGGTTTTTATCGAATTTTGAAGTACCAACAAGTTGCGAAAGGAAATCTTTTTCTAAAAAATATAGTTTACGGCTAAAAAGAAGTAAAAAATAAAGGAAATGATATTTTCTTATTTTTTCATTGGAATTCTACCTGTAATATCCCTTCAAAGCATATCAAGCATTCAGTATATATATATGTAAAGGATGAAAATTAATAAAAAAATACCTATTTTATGAAAAAGTACCAATCACTCACAGGAAAATTTTTAAAAAATGTTTTTTTTTCCCCCTTTTGTTTGGCGAATGGATCAATTCATTATTCTTATTCGACTTCAACCTTTTTGTAAACAGTGATATTATATTATACTAATATAATATTACAACTGTGAAAGAAAAAAAGGAATATATAAATAAATAAATATATATATATGAAAATACTGTGCGATAGGAATGAATCAGTTCATATTTTTTGTCCGACTTTTCCAACTTTTTTTAAAAAAAACATAAATAAAAACAAATTTAAGGAGGGACTTCAGAGAAAACTGACAAAACAGCATCAATATCAAAACATCACCAACAAAACATTCTAGCCATTTTTTTTTGTTTGTTTCTGGTTCAATAAACTCCACAGAATAGAAAAAATTATGGTGCCGGAACGGTCAATAAATTTTTCAAAGTATATAGAAATAACAAAACAGGTGTACTTAAAAAACGCTGGAATTTTACAGAAAAATAAAACAAAAAATTGGTATGATGAAGCCTCTTTTCAAACAGTTGATGTACCAAGAATCCATTTTATATAATCAGATCACGTAACATCACAGTCACATGACAAACGTAATTGCGCATGCCGTTTGAGATCTAATTCCACGCTGTTTCGCTATACTCTATCCCTTTCAAGAGTGGTGGTTTCTTGTTGAAACCACCTTTTATGAGCTATTTTCTTACCAGATGGTAGTCCTTTGACAATTTATTAGGAAAATGCGTTTTTGGTATCTAATAAAGACAATAGATGGCAGCGCCATTGTTCTCCCAAATAATAAATTGCTTGAGCTCCTGAAAGGGGTATAGCGTCCTTTTGCCAAATGCGTAGTAGATTCCAAAATTAAATTGGCGCAGCACACTTGACGAGTATCATATGAGCAAAAATAAACTCCAATTTTTCTTTCTATATATTTTTCATTCCTTCATTTTTTATTGTCAGTCTTAGTTACAATTTTGCATGAAGAGCGCTGTCTTTCAAATTAAATATGACCAAATAATTATACAAGATTTAATTCTACAGCGATCATTTGGTCTTTTTGATGCTATCTAAGACTAGTTATAGCAATTATGTGCTGTAAGAAATTTACAAAATACGCATATAATAGTTTTAAAAATATCCGAAATTTTGCATATAAACTTGTGTTTTAGTGAAAAATCAATAGAGTGCAATTAAAAATAGCATAGTGAGTTATTGTCTTTTTTTACTATTTAATCAATCAAGTTAAATTACGCGAATTTTTTTGCTGTTAAAAGGAATATGTCTAAGTACTGTATCTGAAACGAATGCATTTAATTTTCATGCATTCGTTTGGACCAATGGCGGACTGGGTCTGAAAATAGTGGTTGCCAGGAGTCAGTGAGGGCCCACACATATCTACAATCATAATATTAATTCAGATATATATATTATTTTTTATTTAATTTTATATTTAGTTTTTAGTTTTTTTATATTTAATTATATTAATTTAAATTTATAATATTTAATAATTATATATTCAATTTAATTTTTTATTATATATTTAATTTTTCTGCGTCTTTAAAATAAATCCCTTTTAACACCCCTTAATTTTCTACGTTTAAAATAGCGAAATTATGATTAAAGTTATTTGATTTTAAATTCCGGAATATTTCGTATACGGTTTTAGCGATAAAGTATGAAGGAGAAATGCTGCCCATTAGTAGGGCATCTGTTGAAAGAGCCAGGAACCTTTAAGACAAACTTCTTTGAATGATTTAGAGTTTAGTAATTTGTACTGGTAATGGTTCAGTAATTTGTACTGGTAATGGTTCAGTAATTTGTACTGGTAATGGTTCAGTAATTTGTAACTAAACTGGTATCATTAAAAAGATATTTTGGAATTATAAGTAATTCAAAAATCATTTTGTTAGATAGTATTTTTTGAAAATATTGCGAAAAAACGCCAAAATCGTACTTAATTTTTAAGTTACTGAAATTTTAATTTACTTTTGGACTTTAAAAAGTTGACAATTATTTTCATCTTTTTTTGGAGAGCATGTGTGCCAAATTTCATAAAGATCGAGTAAAACTATAGATTTGTACAAAATACATTCTTATAATGTAAAAAAACTTCTTTTGTTGTGTTAAAATGCAGTCCACATTCATTGTTTCGCCAGTTTTTTTCTTTAAGTCCAGTCTTTTTCTTTCTTTCTTCGTTACTTCAAATAAATTTAGCTTTTGATGGATTTTCTATGTTATTTTAATAAATTTACTTTTTAGCGATGACATTAAGCTCATCTTTCCACTGAAGGAAAGATAATCTTCCTGGAGATTATGCAATTCATTTATTTGATATGATGAGGTTAAATTTTGACTTTATAATAAGCTTAATAAATCGCAATAATTGTAGATTATAATTATGCAAAATTTCAAAAAACAATCTTTATTGAATCTAGTGTTTTTAGACTTTTTTAACAGTGGAATGTAAAGACTTATGTCATTAGTTTCATTAGATACTAAAACACTGCATCAAAATTTATCTCCAAATGCTAATACATTTCCTACCTACTGTTTTCTTTCCTTCTTTTTTTCTTTGCACAACTAAGTTCTTTCTCAGTCTTTTGTAGCAATTAATACTTTTAACTTAACAAAAATTAAATAAGTTGGCGAATTTAAAGTTTGTTAATATAATCAAATTAACACAATTAATAAGATGGACGAGTCGGTTGGTATCCGAATGCGGCTAGTGTTTAATTTTTACAAAAGCAATGTAAAAATAGAGAAATAATAGTTTCAGCTTACCTCTTTTCTTTTTTTCTTTCCTTTTGCAAGATATGCTACATATGTCTTTACTCTCTTACGACTAAAAAACAAATTATTTTCCATGAAAGACAGACCAATAAGACTGAGGCCCTCTTTAAACGAAACCCCTTTATTCTTCTAAACGCAACTCCCCCCCTAAACGCATAAAGAAAAGCTTGAGTGCCGTCTTTTCATAGATGTCATTTAGTGTCACAGTTTTAGCCAGGAAAACCTTTTCTTACAGGCGAGTTCCCTTGTTTGTCAGATTTATGACAGTAAAATTAAACTGCAGAAAAGAAAGAAAAAACCAGCTCTTTTGCCATCTCTCAGAAAAACCACACCCTTTCTGCACAAAGGGATGTAATTCCTTACGTCTTTCCGGGGGCTTCCGAAATCAACAGAAAATCTTAAAGAGTATTGCGGTTCGACTTTGCACCGAAGAACTACCCTGTTCCAATAGACCGAGGGTTTGTGCGATGGCTGCAACATTCCGGAGAAACTTCTGTAAATGCTCGGAAGGTCAAAGGAAGTGGACTGCACAGAGACCGCAGTACAGTTCCTACAGGCAGTTGTAATTGCGTATGCGTCTTGGGTCGGTATTCGACCACCCGTTGTTCGGCTGGTCGAATTACGACGGCGATAAATCCCCAAAACATGGTCCTTGGGTACAGGGCTATTTTATTTCATTGCTATAGAAAAGCTTATTATAGAGAAAGAGATATTTTTTCTCTCCCACACTTTCTGGGGGCCCAAATTGCCTTCTGTTTAAGGGGCCCACTTGCCATCGGGCAAGCTGGCAACCTCTCCAGTCCGCCACTGGTTTGGACATATCATATATGGCAAGATCCTCTGTTACAAACATTCATTCGTGTCATTGGTTGTGAAAAAGAGCATTGATTTGTAGTTGAACTACTATTATTTGAGTATAGTGACAAATTTTTCTTTCATGGCATATTGTATTCGAGTAGTTGAAAAGAGTCCTCGACATAATAGTGAAATAATTTTTTTGATGAAATTCTTATATTATAAAAATTCAATTTCATAATATTCTTGACGAAAATGCCTTATTTTTTGTGATAGAAGATTTTGACAGAGCCGTCTTTTTTCATTCCTCTCTCAGTAAATATGTCTGGGACTTCTATAATCTAGTGAATGAACGGTTTGAGATTCGGACTCTACCAAATGTCGGTATTGTACGGCATTCAGAACATCGAACAACATCGTAAAAATATTGTTTATTATCTTTGTTCTAGTGGGCAATGCACGTTCAATCCAACAGGGACAAACGCTTTCTGGCTGGTATGCCACAAAACTTTGGAAAGTTCATGTCGACCCAGTTCTCTTCCTCGCCATCTGACCACTGCTCAAAATTACAACGTGTGTCCAAACCAGTGGGGGTGTTCTCCCCTCGACCTTCTCGCGTGCTTTCACAGTATGGTCAGTTCTGTTGTTTTTCTCCTTATTTTTCTTGTTTGTTCATTTCTCCTTATAAAGCGGGGCATTCACGATCAAGCCTGCCACTCCATTTGGCGCACGTCGTGCCAAAACCCTTCGTCAATGGCAAAATCCAATGAGAATCGGCGCGGTGTGGCTGAAATGTCTGGATTTCCATTCTCCACTCTAGACCATTAAACTGAAATACGATAGTGGGTTAGGGGGGACCGAGCCTTTTTCACAAAAGCGAAAACCATAAAATGGGGGAGTGTGGGTAGGAGTCAGTCTGGTGAAGTCAGGGCGGGTTGACCCGAGGGAGGAGGCGCAGTAGCCTGTAGGTGATGGGTTTCCGGTTGGCCCGGTCCGACCTGTGAAAGATCCACCAAATTTGATGAAAACTATCTGCTGGAAGCCCTCTAAATGGACTGGAACAGCCTTATCGTGAATGTCCAGCTTACGAGTCTTGTATCTCCTCTACAAATCAGGCCACAACACTCAGAAATCTAGACTACTATGACTTCATAGAGTAATGCCTCCTTTTCGATTTGATTGTGTATGTGTGTGTGGGTTTTTTGAAGGAATTTCACTGGATTTTAATGGATTAAATAATAACTGAAGTAAGTTTTTGGCATTTATGTTAGTTTTATCGAAGAAATATACCTTGATGTTAACTTTGATTGCATAAATTACACTTTTGGAATATTTTTGTCTTATTTAACTCACGTGGCGACAAGTCTCTTTTGAGGCTTTAATTTTAGTATCTCTACAACTTTTTGCGCATGGCCTCGGGTAGAGCATACTGATACAATATGGCGGATTTTGTGCTTCATAGTGAATGAAACAGGATATAGAGTTTGGGTGCTTCCCTTTCCACCGACTTAGTCTAAAATTTGATATCGATCTAAATGTAGTTACAAGACTACACACCAAATTTCATTTGTCGAAGTCGTTGTGTTTGCAAGTTGTCGCGTTCACATACACGCGAATGTACACACTGACAGACGACCGAAATTCGGTCTGTGTATTCGCGTACGGACGGTCTGGTTTGGGTCCGAAATTTGACACAGATCTGCAATTCTAGTGATAAATCTATATGCCTTATTGCATCCATATAACTATTTGCATTTTCGAGTTATTTAGTTCGCTTGGACATGGGAGGAAGAATGGACAGACTTCTCATAGATAGATTTCATTCAGAATTTGATGAAAAATCTGCAAATTTGGCCAAAGGCCACATACCAAATTTCATTCGTGTAGCTCATTGTGTTTTCGAATTATCGTGTTCAGAGACAGGCATACATACTGTCTATCCGCCACGAGAACAGCAGCCGCCAAAATGTCTAGTTTACGGCGGTCGCTATAGCAACTGATTATGCAAGGGGAGATCCATTTCGAATAGGAGGAATCCGACGTAAGTCGGAGTTTTGTTTTATTCTTGGTGCCAGTTTGCGGTGGTAGAAAGAGTAGTTGATTCGTCTTCTCGGTTACCATACATAGCCCATTTGGCGCTAAATGCGCCAATGTAGCACATTCGAATGAACTTCTACCTACTAGAAATGGATTCTTCCTACGATAACCTGTTCCTATAGCAACCGCCGTAAACTAGACATTTTGGCGGCCACAGTTCTCGTGGCGGAGAGACAGTAGCGTTTTTCGGACTGGGAGAGTTCTGAAACGTGGCGATTTATCAAAATCTAGATCGAGAAATTTTTGGCGATTACAATACTTTCTTTTCTCTCAATACTCTCTTCGTATATGAGGAGTGAGGGAAGCGGGTGGCGACGAGTTCAACTTAAAGCGGTTTTTAAACTGCAGTCCATCCATATAGCAGTTAAAGAAACTACTGAGCTGAAATGAACCCTACACTGCAGGGATTTTTATTTTTCAATCGCATTTGTATAAATTTACTAGCAGCACGCGTACTGTGTTGCCCATGGAATCAGGACTTAAACAAGATGGGAAAAAAAACCGCCCACAATGACACGAAAAAGTTTTGAAAACAAAATCAAAACAAAAGATACACATTATTCATTTTCCCGCTCATTTTTCTTCGCGATAATGACATTCGAGCTGTAGGAAAACAGTACAGATTATGTTAATCCAAAACAATATTAACGAATTGTAACGTGAAAATCATTATTAGACAGCAAGCAAAGTATGCGAGACAAAGAAACATGTTAAGACACTACCGAAAATAATAATCGAAGTCTTTCAGTTAAAGGTTATGACGTCTCCTGCGCTCTGCACAGCCAGACAATGAAATTGCAACAATACATGTTGGGAACGTTTACTTGCTCCGGAGAAAGTCTCACGGAGAAAACCTCGCTTGCGAAAAAACTCTTTGAACTGACCAGGGAGCAATTAATAATAATAATAGAAAAAAAACCGGAAAAGGGTATATTTTCACCGTTCTTTTTTTAAATCCGGAAGAAACGTTCCAGCTATAAGCTGAAAAGAAACTGAAAATGATAGCGTTATTACAACGTCGGATGCAAGAATTTTAAGAAATCCGAATGAAAAATTAACATAAAAGTGACTTTTTTTCAGAAATTTATCAAAATTCAGCAAATTACGTTAGACGTTCGAAAGAAACTTCATTAGAACGGAAATCGTTTGCTCTTTACGATGTGTATCTATTTTCTTTCTACAATTATCAAAGACGAAAATGATCCAAGACAACACAAAACATTAAATAAAAAATTTTCTAAATTAAATTTTAAAATTCAGGTTTCGAGGTGCATTGAGGTGTGCCAAATTTCATGACTGTAAGTGCGATAGATTCGTCTGGATATCGTACGCACGCACGCACAGACACACGCAAACATTTCCATTCATAAGTATAGATATATTGTATAAATGCAAGAAATTCAGACAGATTAATAAAAAAAAGTTTATTTTGAGCTTAAATATTTCATTAAAATCATTTAGTTAGGAAGCTACAATTGTTTAATTGAAGTTTTTTCATTACTGAAAATCTTACATATCTGAGGCGGAAAATGTCATAAGTAAATTATTCTATTAAATATTAAAATTTAATTTTGAAACGGCGAAAATGTAAGTGATGCCAATATATATCACTGCACAGGGTGGGGGTGGGCATTTTTACTGATTTTCGAGAATGCTGGCTATTTTAACACATAATATTGCATGATAGCAAAGATGCCAAACTCAAATTCTAGCATGGGCCAAATGAAAAGGTCTAAGTTTTTGAGTGTGGCAAAAAAAATAAATAAACATACAGTAGAGTCCCGCTAATACGGACTAGATGGGACCCGACCCTGTCCGGATCACCGAAAATCCGCATTAAACACAGTTTGCTTTGAAATTCATTTAATACAAGCTTTAGATGGGTAAAATTATAAAAATCGTTGTTTTTTCTCATACAACTTTTCCTACATCTTAATTAACACAGCTTAGTAGCAGGATGCGCGCATTCTTATTGTCGTACTGACCTCTGATTAAAATTAGTATATCGTGCTTTTTTATAAAATTCCGTCCAGATTAACCGGATGTCCGGACAAGCGGAGTCCGGATTAGCGAGACTCTACTGTAAGTTCATTTCGAAACACAGTATAAAAAAGAACGGGGACAATGGTAAAGTTAATATTTTCTATCTTTTACTTGGCTTTCTTCTCTGCTACTATTTTTCCTCCTTTGGGGGATATCTTGTCCATAGTGGTTACTTTCAAAACTGATCCAAATGTGTTAGTAATTTGGATCTAACAGGAGACTGATTCTTTTTCATAGGTGAAAATAATTGCTCGCACCGATTACTACTTCCAAACATGGGAATAATTTCATATGCCGATTTTTGAGTGTTTTCAAACCTGGCAAAATATTCAGGCATCTCAACTTCAATGAATTTTGCTCTCAAATCTGAACAACATTGGATCTCCATTAACTCCTTTAGTATATGGTTAGATACTGATTCTACTGTTCAGCAACGGATTCCGAGACTACCACTTTTGGACGATTTTACAGCGGAAAGGAGTGTCAGGCAATGAGTCATATGAGCGCGTTTCCGGAGTTCTTTGTTAGATCATGCTCAGTAAAATGTAAACATCACCCTTCCATTCTTCACTTTCCCCTATTTTGATGAAAATAACCCTGCCCGGCGCATGCGCAAAAGCGCGGAGGGTTTCCGAATCCGTTGCTAAACAATATATTTATGGAGAAAATGGAAAATAAAAATTAATAAAAAAACGAAGACAAATTTCTTTCAAGGCGTAATCGGCATTATTTTATTATTGGCTCCTAAAATATTCTAGTGTTAGTGTGTGTAGGATGGATTGGTGCGTCTATATAACAAGACTAGTCATTATCACTAGCGAATGTTGTGGTTCATTATTATTATTAATAATAATAATGCACAATTAGGAATTTAAAAAATTAAGCTACGAAATTTTTATTAGAAATTCGTAGTTTAATTTACTGACATATTGGAAACAGGGCAGGTGAAAAAGAATATATCGTTATGTTTTCTGGGCCACGAGTTTGACACCCAAAATGGAATATTTTACTCTACAGAAAGTTAAATTCAAAATGTGGAATTTTGTTTTCAATAATAGTTATATTGCTTAATTTGAATCTATATCTTTAATTAATGCAAACAGCTGCAGGTAATCTGTAAAACATTTCTGTTCTTCTAATCTGCATAAGTGATAAATTTCCCAAATGATTTTTTTCCTAATAAAACTGCTATTTTTCTAAAAACAAGTGATTAATACTCAAAGCAGTTCTCTTTTATCGCAAAAGAAATAATTATTTTGAACTAAATTTAAGCGAACTATTCTTGTAAATTTGAAATGGTTTTCAGTCTGCATCACATCCTCCTATGTTATATAAAAGAAAACTGTCTGGTTATAGAACTTATCTGCGAGTAAGAGAAAAAGGTGTCGTTTTGTTGTAGATTCGTTTTCAAAATATGAAATTATCTGACATGTTCATCAGACTTTTCAGAGAAAAAAAAATAAGTGAATAAAAAAGAAGTCTCACAACGTGCCATTTTTATCTTATCAAGTCTGGGATGCTGACATGAATATAAATAATTTCATGACGCAGATATTTAAATGTAGTCTCCATAGTTTTCAGACGAGTCACCGATTTCAATATGCATACATAACTCCATGTTCTGCAGCGAAAGCCCGATACGCAAACACCGTATATGCACAAATGCATGCTAATTTTGCTGACATATTTGAAACAGGTCAGGTGAAAAAGACGAAGCAGGGCGTGTTCTTTGAAAACACAATGTAAACAAAATGGCACTATAAATGTCACCGCGATATAAATGGTTTCACCAAATTCTGTGGGGAATACAAATTTATATGTAGGAATGGAAACAGTTTAGTGCAGGACTTCTTTAACACTTCAACCCTTTTACGACTGGAATAAAAGTTTTCTATTCTATTTTCATCTGAAGATATTTGTCATGACTCCAAAATCGGAAAATTATTAAGTAAAAACAGAAGTTATTAATGAGGAATAAGAAAAGAAAGCTGAAATTGTACATAATTATTCAACACATTTTCATAGCATGTTTCAGTCAAGATACTTTTCTTAACTATTTTTGTCTACAGATATCGAAGAATCTGAAAGAAAGGGGCTGGTGGATGGGTCGAGACGCACATTTTAACAAGCCCTGGTTTAGTTACAAAGATTCTCAGCCATTTAGTGTCTGAGATCGAATTTTCCATATAACAATTTTAATTACGTTACACTAATAATACATCTATACTTATAAAAGGCAATGTTTGTGTTCGTGTATGTGTGCTTGTGTCCGCGATGTCCAGACGAATCTTTCGCAATTACAGTCATGGCATTTGGCATACAGGTAGTCGTAATGGTGACTGAATGCACCTCGAATCCGGAATTTTAAAATTCAATCTAGAAAATTTTTTATTTAATGTTTTGTGTTGTTTTGGGTCATTTTCTGTACGTTTACGGCTGTAGTATCTTTTCTAATGATAGTTGAAAAACAATCGATGCACCATTGGATAGAACAAACAATTTTCTTTCTAATGAAATTTGTTTTGAGCTTCAAACGTAATTTACTGAATTTTAAAAAAAATAGTCAGTTTTGCCGACAAAATTTTGTTTTCGTATTTAAATTTACTGCATCCCCGTTCTAATAACGTTATCTCTTTAATTTTTTGAGGTAATGAATGGAACATTCCCACCTGATTTAAAGCAAGAACGGTTAAAATATATTTTATGGTTGAATATTAATTAATTTTTTTCTGATGTGTTAAAATATTTTCGCTCCATTTTTTCCCTCCTTGATTCTTCGTAACCAAGGTAGCGGTGTTCTATTCCCAGCATGCATTTTGTCGAAACCACGTGACGTCATTATCCCTTTGCTTTCAGCAAGATTTTGAAGTTCTATCGTACCGTCTGTCGACAACACCAGACTCTCACCCCCGTACCTGACCTCCCGTGAGGGGGTCTGACCGGTTTTTGTGGGTGGGACTGGAAAGGGAAAGCGAACTCCGCAACCACCGTCGCCTACCGGGCCGGCCGAAGCCGAGAGAAAAAATTTGTGATTGGCTTATGGCTTAGAGAGAACGGAGCTAACTTTCTGGAAGAGAGGCTTAATGCTCAGAGGGAAAGAGGGTTTAATTTACAATTTAGATGTTTTTTTTTTTTTTTACGGAAATTTAGGCTTTATACTTAATGCCTAAAAGTGAGCTTTTTGAGGTTAACGGTGAAATGTGTCGTGATAATGGGTGGTCATTCCATTCTTGGAAAAAAGGGGGGGGGAAGAGCACCGCCACCGCCCACACCAGACCAGCTCTCCATGGTCCCGTCTCAGGGCCAGAGGGCCCACTCCAACCCGGGGGAATTTATTTTGAAAAGCAAGAAAAATTACATTGGGAAATAAGCCCGCTGGGCTAACTGAAGCCCTTTTTAATCATCTAAAAAACTCGGTATGTTAGTTTACTTGTAGCAATACAGAGGTCTGGGCTGAAATAATTTGTTAGACACCGCCGACAGATCATGATTTTAATTTGTTTGTTTTTATACTTTTTGATAGTCGATGTAAAGGCTGATATCTTTAGTTTCAGGAGGCATGTCCATCTTGAGTGTACTTTCGCTGAAACTGAAAAAAAAAGGAAATATGACCTCAAGGAGCTATTTACACAATATGGCTTCAAAGTTTAAACCTGAAGCTGAATATTGTAAGCTTTATTTATTTATTTATTTTTTGAAATTCAGGATGTCAGGGGCAACGCCGTGAGGGTTCTGCTAGTTTTTAATAAAACAGTGGGAAGAAAAGTTTTTACAAGAAACGAAAACTTTAAAGGAGCTTCGAATCTCTACCCTGAAACATCGGTGCATGATAATGTTCTGGGCTAGATTCGACTGCCTTTATATTATATTGAAGAAATTACTTATAATTAGATAGCAACAATAACGTGCATTTTAGTATCGTCGCATCGGGCGTTTGTATAATCGCGCTAAAACAACGAAAAGTATTGCTGTAAAATACGCTTAAAAATATTTTTAAAAATCTATTAAAATTATGGAAATATAATTGGTATCACTGAAAAGTCAATTTTTTGGAATGTACCTTAATAATTAATAATGCAAAACACTTTACAAGACACACATAAAAGAGATAGAATTCTGGTATCTCCTGCTGTAATTTTCGCAATCCTTGATTCTAAGGCAAGAAAGCATCACAAGAGTTTGGGAAGGTTATAATACGCTCACAGAAAAGAATTTCATTTTATTCGCCGATCCATACGCGAAACAGTTTCATTCGAACCCATAATCCTTCCATCAGATTGCTTGGCCATGACTGCTATTGTTTCAACACAGACTTTTTGTTTTGTGTGACAATTTTTTTCTACTTCTTTCTCTCTTTAATATATAGATGAAGCTAATTTTCGGATTTGAATAGTGCAATTTACAACTTGAGGAATATATTTCACGTGGTTGTCGCTTATGCTGACGTCACAATGGGACTCGGTTTGATGAAGTGGCTCATTGAATGCGGCGATCACACGGTCACAAGTGCATAGTGATGAAAGCAGGCATGATATACGACTGTGGATGGTTAAGGCAACAGCACATAAAGTGCCAACCCGGGGTTATGGTAATAGAGTAGTTTAAAAATGTAACACTATTGTTGTGACGCGACGCTGAATGTAATACGGAAATTTAAGTTTACGAGTAGATTGTAGATAAGTAGGAAAGGATAAAAACAGATAAAACAAATTTCGGCATTGATAGAAAAAAGTATAGAATAACATTAAAAAAATCAGTGGGATTGTTCTCCTCTCGAGTTTTCCCAATACTTACACATTATAGCGAGTTTTGAACTTCGCAGTGTAAAGAAGAAAAGCGATCATACATTTTGGACGCCTTCTATTTAGCCAACTGAAACCAAAATCTGATACATATATTGTAGTTAGGTGTGTGGTATTTTCAATAAGCGCACAGGAATGTCCTTTTCTTCTTTATTTTTGTCATTCACAACACTACACGCAAAGAACACACACCACAGATCATATATTAGTAGAATATAAACATATTTCGTAATTAGCCGCTAACAAAGAGCAAGTAAACAAAACGTTGCGCCGAGGTACGATACAGCAACTCAATTTACTCTCGGACTGCATATATTTAAAAGGCACACACAGCGCTATCTATAGATAGCATAAATGCACATATTTAGAAGATGAATATTGATGAATAAAAGATAAAGGTTACAGATAATAGACATACATGAACAAATATACAATATTGGTGACAAGACCACACAGCAAATTTCATTTGTCTAGATCCTTGCGGATTTGAGTTATTATGTTGACGTACACAGGAATAGACAGACCTTCGGCAGGCGGACCGGATTTGGTTCAAAAGTTGATTTACATCTGTTAATTCTGTATCCTAAGCTCAGTTTTGTTGATTTTGATCTTTTTTTAATCGTGCTTACATTATCCCGACCGCATCTTCGGACAGACAAAGCGTCGTAACTGCAGGTCGAAAAGAACTAAAAATAACCACTCTAAAAATATGTATATAAATTGCGCTTCGTTATACACTGAGATTTGGAACTACTCTTGGCTGTCCTGTAAAATGTTAAAATTGTTGCTTACGATAGTGTTACGAAAATCTTCCTGTGGGTGTACGGTGAAAGCAATCCAACAAGCTGGATAACTAAGAATGGCGCTTTATTTAACCAATATTCCAGAAACTCGAAGCACAGGTATCACGAAAAGAACAGCACTTGCACAAATTACCAACAAAAGCAGACAACAAATCACTGACAGTAACAGACACTTTCAATACCGCTCGGCGTCTATCAGCTTACTAGCTCGCAGTGCGAACAAGATTCCAAAGACGTTCAAACACGTTCATTCGTCTCTGCAACTCCGGGTATTTATAGTCTTCCCGACAGGGCATAAAGTCACATGGACTCATCTAGAACAAACTCTATATTTCTGTTCCTAATAAAGATCCAATAAGAATCTCTGTAATACATTCTTTCCATCCACAAGACTAAAATATCAGGAAAGACGGTTTTACAGATTTGTAACAATTGACCTCTGACGTATAGAATTATGAAGATAAAACCAATTTTTCTAAATTTCATTGATTTAGCTTGTGGCGTTTTTGAGTTTCGTGTTTACATGTTCACGGACAGGCAGACTTTCCGTTGATGAAATTTGATGTCCAAAATTTGATAGAAATCCGGAATTTTGTTGTCAAGATTACATACCAAATTTTATTTGTCTAGCTTGTTGCGTTTTAGAGCTACAGTATTCACACACAGACAGACGGACGTAATTTAAAATATGTCTTTTTCGGATTTAGGTAGATCTAATATCAAAACTTAAAGTGGAATTTTTAGACGATTACTATATTTTCCCTTTGGATATTTCATATACGAAAGTTATAAGGGAAGGGTTTCATATTTAAAGCAGGCCCTTCATGTCGATTCGCATGCAAAAGAAATCATCTGAGGCTCTCCATACCATTGTTGAAGTATAAAGGGTGCTTGGTTAGCGTATAGTACCGACAGCGAACACTTTCGAAAACTTTTTAATTTCAGACAGAGAACACATGTTCGAATATGATACAGTAACAGAAAGATACTGTGCAATATTTTAACATTTCCAGACTTAATTATTATTTAATCTATTAATTTTAATTAAATTTTGAATCCACATACGTGGTGCCATCTGGTAATGCATTTGAGAAAAAATAATTCATTTTAAGATTCCATAGCATTTATGATAATGAATCGTGGAATATACTAAAGACTAAAAAATAGAATACCAAAAATGAAAGAGTTTTTTAAAAACGCTCTTTTATTAGTTTGCTAAAGAGTAAAAAACATATTTTTTTAATAAAAAAAACTAGCCACCGTTGGCGACCAGCTGGTTTTCCGTGATTATTGCGCTCGAAAAATTTCAATACAATACTGGGTAGCTTGGTCTTAATGCTCCCCTCAGAAAAATACTTTTGAAATTTAAATTTTGATTGACTTATAACTTGTGCTATCTTAGAAGCCTTACACCTATACTGTTTATTGTGATACGGACCTAACAATACCTTCTATCTATCATCTCATCTTAAATTTGAGCTTTGATCCCAAGCAAGAAATGATTAAATCTCAAGTAACCCAATAACTTACTCGCTGAATCGAAGCATGCTCATAAAATATGTATAAAAAAAACCTGGAAAACATTCAGCTCCTCAAATCAGAAGGCTGCAATCCTAATTCCTTCACCTAAATTAAAACCTGCCTTGTTGGCAACTAAAGTGAACATGGTAGCGCTTAAAATCCAGACGTCATCATTTCCCATAACAATAATTTCAGCCTACTCCTCACCAGCACAAGACTTTCATACAACTCTCCAGGAAATTCAGGAGATCATCTCCAGCCTACCAGAGGAAAAAATCATAATTGGCGCTGATCTCATTGGACATAATACCCTCTGGGGCTATAGTTCAAATGACAATCGAGGCAAAGACATCCTGGACTTTATCCTGGCTAATAACTTAAACATCATCAATAAACCAGATGCTCTTCCAACCTTCCAGAGAAATAGCAGTGTTGGCTGGCCAGACCTGACCTTATGCTCCCAATCACTTATAGATTCTTCCATTAATTGGGAGGTCCTAGAAGAAATCTCCTTAAGCGACCACAGATATATAGAAACAACAATTGCATCAACAGTAGCTAATCAATTTTACAAAAGATACAAGACACGCCATGGGAATCACCTTAGATTTCTCAATAACCTTGGTAAAGAAATTTATCATCTAGAAAGAAAAATAAAAGCAGCCAGAAATTCAGGAGAACTTAATAAATAGAAGTATAGCTATCGAATACATCAGTCCTTATGCCAATAAGTAGGGCTTCGGTAAACAGAGACGAAATATATTTTGAACTTCGAAGAAACGTGGCTATCTAAACCTAAGATTTTTTATAACAATACTAGCTGTTACCCGCGACTTCGTGCTCGGAGAATTTGAATTATTAATTTTTTTAAATTCATGAATGTAAATGTTGAAAGGGAAAATTAAAAGTTTTGACGGTTGATAATACATAATTGAACGTCTAACAGGAGTGTATGCTGTTATAGTTAGGTAATTTGTTTATCTATGCTAGCACACTTTTGTATACTACGTTTTTTGCACGGATGTAGAGGTTCTGTGGTCTGGACACACGTGAACACGCCACATATAGGAAACGCCCATGGGAAAAGTATGGTTTTTCCAAATGCACGCCTGCCCCTTTGAGCGTCTGGCCCTGAGCCTGGCAAATGCTAATTTTACAGGGAATTGTTACCTTTTGAACTTGGATGGTAAATATTTCGGTATTATCGGAATGCGTGAAATTAAAACACTCTCTCGTTTTTAAACACTCTCACGGCGTTTGGACCTAGATGTGCAATTTGTAACCGTGAGCAGTCTCGGTACATCGAGGTTACGTATCAATAGTACTAGCACACCGACTTGTCTCAGCTTGTCGGAAGGTACCCCCTGACAATTCTAAGGAGTTGAAGAACTTGTTATCTGTTATATGAAGAAGATGTTACTTGTTATTGCCCATTAGCGTATCTGCAGGTAGATATTCTGTAATACCTTCCTCCATTTGTGACACATATTTTTTTTTATTTATCTGACCCAAACATTCATTAATCAGTGCCAAAATTATCAATTTAACAGCCATTCTCTATTCCTCATATATTCTCCGTTACTGTAAATTACATCATTGTACTTAATGGTATCATCAGGCCCTTATAATCTGTGGAATATACCATCCATCATGCTATATGTCATCCATTTCTACCATTCAAAAAATACATAAAACAAAATACTATATCGTCGCATATTTTCCTTTAGTTATAATTAATATTAGTTTCTAAATATTAATCCAAAAACTCTTGCAGCTATATCATATCTAACAATAGATTTCTGTCCCGGCGTCAATTTATCGACAGCTTCTTGAATAAAAGCTGATATGGAAAAGATACAAATATAAATAAGTAAAATTAAATAGACTGCAAACTCGAAAAATGAAAATCAAGCGTCGAGTTGAGTAATTTCAGTTATTATTCCATAAATAAATTATTTGTTTATTTTCTCAGAAAGATCACATAATCGCGGCTTTCTCTATGATCACGTGATGTTTGATATTAAAAATAAGTTATTGCACGTGTAGTTTGGCCGTGAAAGCGTAACAAACAGACAGACAGACACACTTTCTCATTTAATATATTATTAAGTAGTTATTATTTCTTAGGAAACGCAGGTAAAAATGACAGGTGATATGAACTGCAGTGATTTTTTAATCTAATTAAATAAGCTTTAGAATTCTTTTAGAACCAATGAAAATATTGCCAAACGATATTTGAAAAAAATAAACAGAAAACATAATGGCAAAGTACTTACACCGTCGCCTAGCTACTCATCAGTATCAACTCTAGTATCATTAAATTTGATTTATTTTAAAATCATCTGCGTATCAACTTTTTATTAAATTTTGAAAAATGAATAAAAATTGAAGGAAAAATGTCACAGATATAAAATTGATATCATTACAAAGGTAATATTATGAACTTTAAGATGGTATACAAATAATTTTCGGGGGATAATTTGCTCCTAACTTACAGCGGAAAAACGGTTTCGGTTACTTTTTAATTAACTGACTGTTTAATTAACTTTTGCGCTTTAAAAAGTAGAACGTCATTCTATAGACTGGCCATTGTGAAAGAATTAGATTAAACGGAAAGTGCATTTGGATGAATACGTTCACAAATATTGATGCAAGTAGGAAAAAAATGGTGGAAACATTCCGATGTAAATTTACGCGTCAAGGAGTCTATTGTCCAATAATTTATTGTAAGGGTGTTCACTGAATACTGTTCAGGTGGTAATCATAGCCAAGACTATGATCTCGAGGCCTTGGTGCAACTGTATGAAACTATAGGCAATAATTCATCTTTATGTGAAGAACTCGCTGCGGAGATGGGTTTTATTATCCGCAATTAATCAGGTGCACGATCTGCAACCTCGAGCATAACCACGTCCAATTAATTTAACTGCTTTTTTAGCAAGCAATGGATATTTCAAAACTAGAGGTCACTTGATGAAAACGTAGCCGACTGTCATAGTTTATACCTTGGGAAAGCTATTCTCTTAAGGCATAATAATTTCTCGAAATATAAATTTATCAAGATTTAATAATTTAAAACTAAAAATGAGGGACAAAAAAAAACTAAGATAATAAACGCATGGCATTAAGATTGAAACTGTGTTCTGCCTGAAAAATTTTTAAAGATGAAACTAAGAATGAAATGACTGCTGTTCACTTTTACACGCCTTTGTTTAACTTGTTTTATGTTCATACAGATGGTGTTTTGCAATCGCTTTTTGACTCACTTTCTGATGTTCTAGAGATCTGAAATTCGGCATAATTTGTTTCAATGAAAATATGAAATTTTAATATTTTCAGATCAATTAATCGCTTAATTTTATTCAGATAAGATTCTATGCGAGAGGTGCCAACTGAAAGCGCATTTGAGAAGCATCGATTACAAGATTGCACTATAATCATAGTACTGAATTATTTTGAAGAATAAAAAGATACAATTTTTTTAAAGAATTTTTAAATTGATGTATTAAAATTACTGATATAATAATCCAGATCTCTCTGTAACGCTCTGACGTCACCAACAATAAAACTCGCGCCATAGCACTGCAAGACGTTAAACAGCATTGTTTCATTGCTAGAGCACCTAAATTTCAGTAACTTTAAATTTAAAAGAGTAATTGTCGTTCTAATTTCAAATTTAATAGATCTAAAATAGTGAAATAAAATTTGCTATCCATTGATATAAAATTTATCTCGCTATGATCAATAGTTCCCAAGAAATTTTAAATTATATTTATCATATATTTCAAATTAATTTCCGTTTTTTTAATAGAAAGTAGTAAATTACGTCAGTGGTATATCACGCGCGTGATATAGTTTGGACGCCACGATGCATATGATTATTTAATGCAATCGTGATGATATAATTTGATAATATTTTTTGGCAACGTTAAAATTTGTACAAAGACATCTGAAGTACAAGGAAAATTGTTAAACAACGAAAAATACTTCACATTGATTATTGTTATCAAGAGGTTTTTTGAATAAAGAAATATGTAAATAAAAAAAATATTTCCTGTCATAATGCATATGTTTATTTTATTCGTTTCAATCAATGTTAAACATTTCTCTCGAATATATATCTATTTAAACACGTCAGATTTGACGGGAAACCTCTCGAATGAATAGGCAATTTGTACCCGTCATACCATGACGGGTGATTTTCTAGTGTAGAAAATATTGTTTAAATCCAAAATTCTGCAAATCTGTACGAAAAGCTACAATGATCGTTTCAGGATTCATTCTTTTGATGTTCATTAAAAATTAAAATATATTATGAATGTGATTCAAATTCCAATTTACTAAGAGTATATTAGTGCTGCAAGTTTCTACTTTTGACCTTCATTTTTTCAATGAAAAAAAATAATTTTCTCCGTTTTGTTACATTAATATAAAAGCGTGTTTTTTTAAACCTTTTTTATTCTATTATTACGTGAAACATGAATTATTAAACGTTTTCATTTCTCACGTCTTTGTGACATTGCGTGAGCATATTATTACAAAAACGATACTAACTATTAAGATTTACAAAATTCTTTTCAGAAGCTTACTTTTAAAACAAAAAATCTTTTGTTTCAGTCGTGTGTTCGAGCACCGCTCTCATCAATACGATTTATCATTTTCCTTTTATTCATACCCGTCGTTAAGTTTTAAATGAGACCTCAGGGATACTTCCATTACATTTATTCGTTTTTTTGTGTGTTTGCTTGCTTTGATAAATCCACTAAAGATAGATTTCGCGATTCACTTACTAGTGCAGTTAATTTACGGCCGCAGAACAATACTATAGCTGTCCGAAATAAAACCAGCAGAGCACATGTACAACAATACCAGATAGAAGTTTCATGAATACAACCTTGCAATGCAAATCCAGTTCTGTAAGTGTGCCTCGTCGTAAATGCCACTCAACAGAAATTATAAGCAAGCAATTAGGAATAATGGGTTACCCTTCGAAAGGTATGGGAGGCTTGTTTCTCAGTATCGTCATGTGAACGAATTTTGTAACAGACGATAAATAAAATTGGTATTATTGCCAGAAAGCAATGTTAATTGAATATGTTATTCATTTAATGTAGTTGTATTAGAACAAAAGTTGTTGATGAGACGGTGATTCTTCCAAAAGATATATTTTTATGGCTTTGTTATAAAAGAATCAAGTGAAACATAACCAAAAATTGAATATCTGTTAAATTTCAAGCACGGAATTGTACAACTAATATATTGCAGAATAATTGCGATAATTCGAATTAATGATTGAAGAATCCAAGCGGATACTATAAATTATTATTACGATATTTTTACGATGTTGTATATTTTTGCAAATATTGAGAAATATCGTAAAATTATTATCAAATATCTTTGTGTTACAAGAGGATTCCGAAATACTGAAAATGACGAGCTTTCTCGAAATTAGTGTTACAAAGAATTGTGGCTGCGTTTTTTCTGGTTATTTTTTTTTTCTCCCGGTTAATTTTTTTAAATCCAATAACCGGGCAAAAAAAAACCCCAGATCGGAAAATAACTTTGATTTGAGGTTCGATTAGACTAAAATTTACCAGGTTATGAAGCTTTGAATTTCATCATCTTAGGCCAATTAACGACCACCGTTTTCTCGAGGCGTCTGTTGGTTGACGGTTTACTGAAAGAATCTTTATGAACAAATAAATATTGGCCAATGGATTGATTTCCTGTGAAAACAATATTAATTAAAAAATGTGTCTACAAACGGCGTTTGTTTTTTTTTTATAAAAAAAACGAAAACCGGTTATTTTGAGCGGTTATAACTGCCATGTTAAACCGGAGGTGAAAAAACCTGCATAACCGAAAACCGGTTATTTTGAGCGGTTGTAACTGCCAGGTTAAACCGGAGGTGAAAAAACCTGCATAACCGAAAACCGGTTATTTTGAGCGGTTATAACTGCCAGGTTAAACCGGAGGTGAAAAAACCTGCATAACCGAAAACCGGTTATTTTCGCAATAACCGCCATCCGTAGTCGAGAGCCGATCCCACTAAAGATCAGCGCTGTGTATGGGAAGCTAGCATACTTCAAATTCGTCTTTAGTCAAATAGTCTTCCGCTGGTGTGTAAGTTTAGTGAGGTGCTGACTTGGTTGTCGTCCTCATCATCTGATGATGGCTTAATATTACGAGATCCTTCCCTAAATAGTTTTCCTATAGCTTCAAAACGTGACGTTATTCCAACTGGACTGGGTTGGTTGGTTGGTTGGGGTTTAATAGCGCAAGAGCCATTTTTGGCTAAACTGCGCCAATCAAATGGTAAAATTCAACACAGTGGTACTAAAATTTTAAAAATCAGTGAAAATGTGAAAAAGAAATTGTTTGAAATGACCCAGATGTAAAAAAGGAAAAAAAAAAGTTAAAAAGGACTAAATGCTCATAAAAAAACCTAATGGTCTTTAAAAAATTAAAAATGTGGAACGCTTCACGATTTTGCGTGCCATCCTTGCGCAGGGGCCATGCTAATCTTCTCTGTATCGTTCCAATTTTAGTAAATGTACTGCCGAAGCGAGTACTAACTGGACTGGGCTACAATGACCTGGATTTTGCACTCTAGTTGAAAACCCAAGTTGTACTTTTAAATACAAATAGATTACAAAACATTGATTATTGGCATTAATCTAGAGCAAAAGATGGGATTTTCGAGTACGAAACAATATAAAATACTGTCGAACATTAATAATTCGAATTTCTGTAAACTGAAGGACTTTCGAATCATCGAGAATTACAAATGTTAATCAAATTACATACGAATCTACAAAGCTGTACAATAATGTCGTTTGTTCGAATTAAACCGGATCAAATGAGGCCAATTATCGAAAATTACAAATTTATGGAAAACAATAATTGCACTCTGAAATAATCTCACTTTCAAGTAACAAGCGGCTAACAACTAACTGAAGATTCGGAAGTTCAATTTCATGTAGACTAAAATATGAAGTTATGCAGAATGATTTTTGTTTTTGAAATTAGTTGAAGAACATTCGAACCTGCATATAAATTCACATTAAATTTTTCCACACTTGAAAATTTCCTTACTTAAAGTTCTGTGGAACCTCTATAGTTTGAATTTGTGGAACCAAGGACAAATAACTGCACATGACGATTATTTTTGATATTTATTAAAGCGCATACAGACCAGCATAGCATTTGAACATTTGAAGACTTCACACCTTAAAATATGAAGCAATTTTAAATATTAATGGATGACAACGCATTATTCTTTATTTCCAAGTTTCCTCATCAAAAGAGACGATGACTTCCATAAGAAGCATCGGATTTGATTTTTTAATCAGAGTTTTTTTTAAAACATATTTTAATCCCACATTTTTCATGATTCGTACTTCTATTTCTAAACTATCTCTATAGCTTGCCCTATCCTGGAAATAAGTGCGTCTATTTAGACTTACAGAAGTTATTTCCTAAAACTCTGCAAAAGACTTTCACATTATCTTGCAAGTGAACAAATTTGTCTGGAGTTGGAAAGTTAAATCTGAGCCACAAAACCTAACCAATCAATCTATCAATCAATTTTCTCGATAGCTCAAATTAATGTGGGCTGAAGAAATGTCGAATCTTGAAGATGACCAGTTTTTTTAGAATTAATATAACAAATATTTGAGTGTGCACAGTAGTTGCATGTACTTTATTGAATATATTAAAAAAAGCTTTACCTTTCCTTCATTTCTAAGTAAATTGAGGAGGGTTATGTTACCGTAAATCTACATCCTTAACACGTTCTCTGCCGTGTCCCGCGCCAACACGTGATACAGAGATTCGGACTTTCTGTCTAATTAGATGACTCCTCCTGTTAACTATAAAAGAGAAGAAGTAATCTAATTAGGTAGTGAATCACAGACGTGAGTCAAACAATGTCAGCGGCAACCAACGTGTTAACGAATTTTTATACCTGAAAAATTATGATATAAAAATTTCCAATTTTTTTTCGACGAGAAAATAAATATCAGTCGAATAAATGGAACTTGACTATTTTGAAACTGAGGGGACCACAACAAAAATTCGCTTTATCCAAAAATTCGAACTAAAAAAGACTATGTCTAAAAATGGGTAGAACAAGAAAATGTGACAACTTTGAAACTAAAAATGGCAGTAAAGATTCTTTTTAAATATTTAACAGTTTTAAATAAATAAACAGTAAGTACTGTTCAGCAATGAATTCCGAGACTACCACTTTTGGACGATTTTACACCGGAAAGGGTTGTCAGGCAATGAGTCATATGAGCGCATTTCCGGAGTTCTTTGTTAGATCACGCTCAGTAAAATGTAAATATCACCCTCCCATTCTTCACTTTCCCCTATTTTAATGAAAATAACTCAGCCCGGTGCATGCGCAAAAGCGCAGAAGGTTTCCGAATCCGTTGCTTTACAATAATATCAATAGATAATATGATAATAAATGATATAATTAGATCTAAAATATGATATAATTGGAAAATTTAAAAAATAACAAAAATTTTAAAGGGTAAGTAAGTTATTTTAATAAACAAACAGTAACTATGTATCACTTTGGATACAACAATTATACGATTAAATTTCGAAATAAAAAATGCAATTCACCACATCTAACGCTTTTTTAAAAGTTAAAAAGCCCTCAATGAAGAAAAAGAGTGATCTCTGGAGTGAACATATTACCTTAAAAAATTATTCATCCTATGACTGAAGGAACAAGTTGCGGAAGTACTGAATAACCGAAAATGATTCAAAATAAAAACATTTTTTTACGATTTTTAGTTTTGACTTCGAATTAACGAAAATTAAATTCGAGTTAGAGATGACATTTAAACATAATATTAATAAAAAAAAATCAAAAAAGAAAAAAAAAATCGAATTAGTTAATTTTCCCTAACATTATTCATTCTTTTTTGTTGAAAACATTTACAGAATAAAATTACATCAGTTTCCTGACGATAATAATGCTGAAAAATCTCGATTTCAGCCAGCAACTGCTGAAACAATATTTTCAGTTGTGGACCATCGTACGTTATGGATAAAAAATCGCATAACAATAGGCAGTAATAAACTTAATTGGCAGAACAAAAAATCACAAATAAGAAAGGAAATGCTTAAAGTGAAACTTAAAAATTCTAAAGGAATTCTAAATTCCTCTATGCCATGTGCATAAAATAATCAACAATTCTTAAAAAAAATTAATTCCTTGGGCGCTGACAGACGCGAAGGATAATAATAAATGTTATAACTTTACTGTAAACGATTTTTCTATTTTTAGCAGACATTTTTGTATAAGGCTATAAAGAAAGAGATTCACAACTGTAGATTTTATTTATTCTATGAAAAATCTAAACTTTTATCCTGGTTAAATTTCGACTGTTTTAAAATTCTTGCATGATAGAAAATCTTATTTTGTGTCAAATGCAGCATAAAAATATCTAAGCGTAGTGAAAAACTCCGCATATCTGAATTAAAAACAATGTATTCTAACCGTAAAATGTAGTTGTCTTTTGTACAAAACATTCTTCACATACATTTCACAACTGGTAAAACAAATGAGAAAAAGCAAGAGATTATTGCGAACGAGTTATTTTTTTTAATGACATGATTCATAGTCTTGTTATTTGTTATTCTTCAAGCATGAAATTCTAATGCATTTATTATTTTCTTTTACTGGGTAACGGGATTTATCAAATAGATAACGCACTATGAAACAGAAAAGCTCAGTTTAACCAGAATATAGAATGATTCTTTTAAATCTATATTTTTAAGTTCTTTTGGGGAAAATTATACTTAACTAGCTGATATATCCGGCGTTGTTCCGGATTCAAATACGTTCATGCCTAATATTTTTAGTGTAGAAAATACTGCAGTATAAAATATTATAATATGCAAAGTCCTTTTATGATCTGAAACGTTTTTTAATTTAAATGAAGATATCAATGTAACTAGGCGATTTTTAAAAAGCGCTGATAGTCAATTTTCTTCATAAAATTATTAATTATTTGTTATACATGTACTTCAAATTTTGTTAACAAATATTGAAGTATAAGAAAGGCTTTAATGAATGTTTTGAAACAATTGATTGAATAGTTAATTTTTCATTAATTAAAAGCATGAAAATAAATCAAATCAATAGTTGTTCCTGACATAAATTGTTCTTTTAAAATTTTCTTTTCTTCCAGAATACTGCTAATGTATTCTGGCAATAGTTCTTCGTATTATTCTTGTTCTTCAGCAATTAAAAATATTGTTACAAATTGTGTATAAAATTAATGTTGAAAAATTTATTAAAAAGAGAGAAACAAATTGTCCGGAAATGAAATTGGTGTCACTGATCAGCTAATTTTTTGAAATTTAATAAGGTGTAAAAATAGTTTCGTGAGTTAATATTTTTGAAGATATAGAGGAAAAACTTTTGAGCTTTGAAAAGTTGACAGTGGTCATTCTCTTGTCTTAAATAATAAGTGTACAAAGTTTGGTTGGAAGCGGTCCAGTGGTTTAGGAGAAGATGTGGAATGACACACACATACATAGTCAAGATGACTTTTAGTTACATTAAGATTTCGCCGTCGTTTCTGAATCAAGTTTACAAATTCATAAATTATATCAAAATAACACAAAATGCGAGACACTTCCTAGAAATTCTTGATAAAATCAAAATAAGTCTTGAAAATTAAGTGTTTTTGAAATGTAAATTTATGAATATTTTTAATTGGAGTTATACTGTTAAAGCCGACTACAAACTTAAACAGACTACTGGGCATTTCAATAGTGAATGGTAAAAACATATTGCATCTGTCATTGCATAATAAATTTTGAAAAATTTAACAGAATTAAAGAAAAAAATGCTGGAAAATAATAAATCGATAGCGAAATATTTACGAAAATGAACAGAAATATTGAAAAAATAAAGGCAGAATAATCAGTCTCACAGTTGCCAAGCGACGGAAAATCTATAAATTTTAATCAAAATCGTCTGAGATATTCTATCATGTAATTAATTAAATTTTGAAAAATTAGTAAAAATTAAAGGAAAAATTGCACGGAATTGAAATTGGTATAATTGGAAAAGTAACATTTTGAAGTTTATTGATGGCATTAAAAATATTTTTGTTGCTTGCTCCAGAGTTACTGCGGGAAAACGGTTTCGGTTAATTTCTAATTAAGTGAATGTTCAATTAACTTCTGTACTTTTAAAAGTTGACATGTATCTTTCCCTTGTCTTAAATAAGAAGTGCGCATAGTTCCTAATTATACATTGGAAAATATTCAAAAAGCAACTATGACGAATCGGTAATGTAAAAGTCATTTGAATGATATTAAATTAATTTTATTTAATGCTCATAAAAAAATTTATTGCTTCGCGCAAAAGTAGAATAATTTTTGGCTACAAGTTATAAACGACATCCTTACGCGGCTGCACATGATAAAGTCAAGAGTTGAATATTCTCATTTTTAAAAAAAATTCTATTTGCTGATTTTTTCATTTTTAAATTAAAAGATATATATTAGTTTTTTTCTAAGAACCCCTCTCCCCTAAAATATTGCTGGTGATCTTCGTAAATTGTTGACTTAGACTTCAAGAATTATTCTAAAATTCACCTTTTCGCTAACCTCATTTGATATACCTCAGTTCACTACACTAAAATTCTACATTTTTCATGAAATTTTAAATCCTATATTAAAAGAGATCACATAATTTTCTTCATAAAAATTTCAAAGATTACAGTTGTTTTATTGTTCTTTCAATATTTCTACAAACTACAAAAAATCAATATAATTTAATAACTATACAAAGAGATTCATATTCAAAGTTAAGGTATTAGTTAAAATATCGATTTGTGTGTAAATAAAATATCAGTCTATAATTATAAGTGTTCAGACGAATCTATCACTACAGTCATGAAATTTGGCACATAGATGGTCGTACTGGTGACTCGATGCACCACAAAGACAAAATTTTAAAATTTAATGCAGAAAATTTTTATTTAATATTTTGCGTTGTTTTGGGTGATTTTTAACACTTATTTGTGCATAGAATTGTTTCTAAGGATTGTAGGGAAGAAAGAAAAAAAAAACTGATGCACTATCGGAAAGAATAAGTAATTGTCGTTCCAAAGAAGTTTGGTTTGAACATCTAACGTAACTTACTGAATTTTGTGAAATTTTTTTAAATACAGTCAGTTTTTCCAGAAAAACTTTCAGAATTAAAACTCCTGATCTGACATTTTAGTTTCGTTATATATTTCAAATTCTTTGAGATAATAACTGGAAAATTTCTCCCTTTTTTAAAACAAGAACAATCGAAATTCCTTTTTATTAATTTTTAATAAATTTTTTGCTGATAAATTCAAAGATTTGCTTCTGAGTTCTGCTGTAAGAAACGGCGGGGCAGAGAAATTCTTATTCATTGGACTATTATTGGTTTACCGCAGGGGCGAGTAAATTTTTTTTAAGAGAGAGAGCTAAAAAAATGGCGAGCCACTATAATCTATTATAAAACTTAATAAGCACTCAAAAATGTTATTTGAAAAGTTCTTTATTATTAATGTGATGAATGAAGCTGTGAATGCATTTCTAAAAGTTCCTCGTAATCTGATTCGAACCCGGCGTGTACTGATTATACTATTATTCTAAATTATTACAATATTATTTAAAAATCTGTGTGGGGGAACAGATAGAAGTGGGTTGCATCTGCATTTGTGGATTTTGACAATCTGAGGCCACAGGCTTAAAACTGTTCTGTGGCCTTTCCCCAGACTTAACGTAGTGAGGTGCCCTGCCTACTTAATTGTTTTATTGTATAATTCTCATCTTAAACTGTGATATTCTCATTGTCATTTTGTAATTTCAGTGTTTACTGTTTATACAGTGTGCCCGCTGAAGTTCGTTGTCACCGCAATAATTTCTGAACGGCAAGAGCTATAGTCATAAAAGTGGTGTCTAGGTATAGTGAAGTTGCCATGCGCAACGCAAGGAAACTTCTTACAGTGCCAACTGGCCGCAAAATTCGGTGTTAGCGTTCTTATCTCAAAAACGGTACAAAATACGGGAAAAAAGTCAATTACAAAGTTGTTCAGCATCATCTATTTATTACAAAAAGCATCTTGCGCACAAAAATGATACAAATGAAAAGTACAAAACGCTCATTTGTTTGATCGCGTTGAACAAAACTGCACTTGCCGGAAATGAGGCTCATCTATCTATCGTGCTCAAAATGGTGTCCTTCAGCAACAATACACATCTGGACACGGGACTGCACTTCCGCTTCACATTGTACAACATGACAGGTGACACACTGGCACAATCATCCGTAATACGGTTTCGAAGTTCTTGCAATGTTGGAGGAGGGATTGCATACACTCGCTGTTTGATATATACCCACAGAAAAAAGTCCAATGGGTTCAGGTCAGGTGAACGTGGAGGCCATTCTACGCAACCACCATACCCGATGACTTATTGCTGGAATATTGTCCCGAATGTACTGTTGGACACTTGATACCTTGTGCGGAGGGGCGCCGTCGTGTTGGAACCATACATTCCGGATGTCACTCAAAGGCAAATCCTCTAGAAAATCGGATATTACGTCCTTCCTTTTCTCTTTTCTTCCGCGTTATATCGCGTTACAATTTTGGGAGTTGCGAACCAAACAAATATGCATTTAACGCCTTCTATTTTTAACATTACTGTACGGAAGGTGTCTTCTCTTACTAAATCAATTACACTGAACAACTTTGTAATTGACTTTTTTTCCAGTATATCGTACCGTTTTTGAGATAAGAACGCTAACTCCGAATTTTGCCGCCAGGTGGCGCTATAAGCTGTTTCCTTGCGTAGTGCAAGGCAACTTTACGATACCTAGACCCCACTTTTATGACTATAGCTCTTGCCGTTCAGAAATTATTGGGGTGACAACAGACTTTAGCGGGCACACTGTAAATTGCGCACATCTCAGCTATTATTGTAAAACACCCGACCGCTAGATGGTGGTACGGCATCCATGTTGTGATAGAGAGTGCACCGGAGGCAGTCGCCAGCCGAGAGAGCTTACCATGGCGATCGCTAATGTTCGAATCATAAAACGAAAGCTATGATCAGGGCCGGCCCGAACAAAAGCGGGGCCTGGTGCGAAGATGGATTACGGCCCTGAAAAAAATTTCGAGTAGCAGAATAATTATTTATTGTATTTTGCTATTTATTACATCGCATAAATTGGTATAGTAAAGACATAAGGAAATATGATGAATAATTAAATTATTTTTAAATCAAATAAAAATAATTGCTTCATAAACTTACAAAATACAATCTGGTACACCACTTACTAAAATAAAGTTTTTTTTTCATTTTCATTTCTTGCATGTTATATAGAAGATTTTTGGTTCATTTTCTTATGTTTTATACCAAATTCGTTGATAATTTCGTTATTAACTAGTTTTTTGGATAATTTGGATTCGATAGATAAAATGGCTCTGAGGAGATAAATCTTTCTTGACTAATGCTAAATCTCAAATAATTTTTTTTATTAATTTCAATCTCGAGAAGGTTCTTTCTGTAGATACGACGTAATTGGTAAGGTCTATATAATTTTCAGTACAGTAACAAAATTGGATACAATTCAAATTATTTTAATTAAACCTTGTAATATTATGATCCCGGAAGGCACAACTCAACGACAAATTTTGATTTCATTAAATAAATCGATGCAATCGATTTTCATTTTGCAAAATCAGTCAGAGGCGCGGGGCTTTCAAAACGCGGGGCCTTGTGAGCTTGCACCATTTGAAACCCCCTCTGGCCGGCCCTGGCTATGCGTATAGTTTAAATTGATAGTTTTGCCTTTGAAAGAAATTTTAATAAATGTGTTTGTTGTTATTTATGGAGGCGGATGACTTTCAAACTACAAAATACCAACTTCTTCAGTAATACATTCGATGTCAGCATAGCTCGCTTAGGCTGTCTGATACAATGGGCTAATTGGGTTGTAGCTCAGAGGCGCCTAAAAATTTGGAATACTGTTTTTATTTTAATTCTGAACCGAAAGATTATTTAATTATAATTTTCAAAATTCCAAAAGTAAAAGTACGATTATCACTTATAATTAAACGACCATCGATTTTGTAATGTTCATAAACATTTTTAGCAATTCAAAAGTATCCATACACAAATAGTCAGTAAGAAAATCCTAAACTCTGCATATAACAGAAGTTAACTACAATATCAATGGTAACATAAATAGCAGAAGATGCTTTGCAATATTGCTACGATATCTTTACGATATTGTACAATATTCAGAATATCGAACGACACTGATGAGATATCGTACAATATATTTCAGCTAATAGAGAAGGTAGGTAACTGCACGCTGATTCCTAATATCACAGTATTGCATCAGATTTAGTTCTTTAATCACGCTATAAAAGCGCTATATTACTAATATTATAGCCCAGATCCTCCGGTAACGCTTTGACGTCACCAACAATAAAACTCGCGCCATAGCACTGCGAGACGTTAAACAGCATTACTTCATTGTTAGAGAACTTAAATTTCAGTAATTTTAAATTTAAAAGAGTAATTGTCGTTCTAATTTCAAATTTAATAGCTCTAAAATAATACTCTGAAATAAAATTTTCTATCGATTGTTATAAAATTTATTTCGCTATGATCAATAGTTCCCGAGAAATTTTAAATTATATTAATCCTATATTTCAAATTCATTTCAGTTTTTCAGTAGAAAGTAGTAAATTACGTCAGTGGTATATAATGATCGTGATGTAGTTTGGACGCCAAATTGTATCTGAATGCAATCGTGGAGATGTTGTTTTCTTGCCAAGAATTAAATTAACCACCAGTGACGTGAGTCTACCATTCGTTCTCAACCGCCGCCAGTTCCGTTAATTCCAGCTTACACGATGACTATCAACAAATCGCAGGGGCAAACTTTCGATCATGTTGGAATTTACTTCGATGAGCCCGTCTTTTCACATGGACAGCTCTATGTTGCACTTTCAAGGTCCAGGATTCCCAATCACGTTAAAATTTACTCAAAGACATCTGAAGTACAAGGAAAATTATTAAACAACGAAAAATACTCACACGGAATGTTGTTTACTAAGAGACTTTTCAGTAAAGAAATATTTAAATATATATAATATGTAAATAAAAGAAATATTTCCTGTCATAAAACATATGTTTATTTTATTTGTTTTCAATCAATGTTAAACATTTCTCTCGCATATATATCTATTTAAACACGTAAAATTTGAAGGGAAATCACTCGAATGAAGAGGCAATTTGCACCCGTCAAACCATGACGGGTGATTTTTTAGTTAAAGAATATAGGCGCTCAGATTTCTAGCTATGGTTCTGTTGGGGAACCAAATTACTCTAGCCCAGGGAGCTCAAGCGTGTTAAGACGGCCCTGCCTCCAGGAGTTTCATCATAAATGGTTGAGATTGTATGATTGGCTCCTGGGGCATGTTTTTTCGCCTTTTCGTCTTTTAAAAGTGATATAAACATACAGTCGCGGGAAAAAATGAACCACCAGCATTATTCTGCCATCCGGTTAAAATTAAAATTAAAACAAATTAAAACAAAAGGTATCAAACTTCAGAAAATAGTGTTTACTAAACGAATCCATATCTAAAAATTTCATAAGGGGTCGTCTACATGTTTATAATTGCACTAACTTTAAAATTTCCAATGGCAACACCCATTTTATCAATGCATTTGTAAACTGCATCAAAAGTTATGCTCGTATGCCAAATTTTATCATTCAAACTTTATTTGTTTCGAAATTATAAGCAAATAAAATTTTGAGTCTCTTATGTTAAAGTAAAATTTGGAATTTTTGTTGATATCTTGAGATATAATATAGTTATTGACCTAGAACTTTTTGGATGCAATAGTATACACATTCTGCACCTATATTTTTGATTTTAAATAATTTTGAACACAGGAAATATTTTATTAAATTTTATGTTGAAAAAGTTTTGAGTGGCAATACCCCTAAATTTTGACAGTAATCGATACAGAAGACTATTTAATAAGCCCATGCAAAATTTCAGCTTATTTGAAAAAGTAGTTTTTAAGTTACATTAAATTTTCTATTTTCTCTGTAATACGATGCACTTGGGGGAGGGCGTCCATATATTTAAAAGATGACATCTTTCTTTCATCTAGTAATGCAATACATATCGATCAAAACCTTATTTTTTGGAGAAAATCTCATTTTTACACAATTTTGTAATGCATCTAGTATTTATCGATTGTAAAAAATACATTGTAACTTTTAAGATGGCGTTTCAAGAGAGCAATAAGTTAAAATTCTACTACCGACATTTAAACGCAAGCAGCGAGATTCACTATCTAAATATGGAGACGGCCCCTTTTATATCGCGAACACAAAATGTCGAATATCTTCCGAACTTTTAATGGTCAATTAACCAAAATTGATGTCTTGGGGTTATTTTTGATGAGGAATTCATGTCATCAAAAACGGGTGTTGCCATTGGAAATTTCAAAGTTAGTGCAATTATAAATATGCAAACGACCCCTTATGAAATTTTTAGATATAGAATCGTTTAGTAGACGTTATTTCCTGGAATTTGGTACTTTTTGTTTCAATTTCCGATGAACGATGGCAGAATAATGCTTGGTTGTTCGTTTTTTCCCCCGAGACTGGACTAATATTTTGTCACCATGGCCAGTGTCGTAGCAAGGCTAAGTGGCGGAAGGAAAATAACATTTTTTTTACTCTTGTCGTCATTAATGAATTAGAAAGTGTAAATGGTGCCCGGAGAATGGCATTTTTATACCTCTTCATCATATTTTACTTTAAAAAGTGGCATAAATGCAGGGCGCCTGGGGCATCTATACCCTCCTTGCACCCGATCACTACGCCACTGCATTTTGTAGTTTTGATCATAATAAAGCACGTTTTTTCATGCATTTTAGGGTTTACGAATAAGTTAAAAAGGAATTTATCGGAAATCAGTTTTAATGTTGCGCCAAAAAGTGAAACTTATTTAAAAGTTCACTATTCGGCATCATTTCAACATTGTACCAGTCGGATGTTGAAAAAGTGCAGTTTTTGTTCGTAGAACGAAATTAGCCCTTTCGCATACACTGACGTGCCTGATTTGTAAATCAGATTACAGAAATTTTGATAATGAAATCTGTAAAGTCAAATTAGCAATTAATTTAAAGGACAGCAATCACTAGGACACACTAAACTATCACAGATGTCCTTTATGTTCTTATATGGATAAAATATCAATAAATAAGTACAGGATGTGGTATTTTATTAGGCAGTTAAATAATTTCCTCACGTCTAGGATTTAACTTGCGGTTTGCATAATAGATCAGAAATCTAAAAATCTAAACTTCATGAACTACACTCTATCATATACTTATTCATTTGTTTCATTTTTCAGGATTTGAAACAAAATACTAGCTGATATACTTATTACAAAATAATTTCCACAACAAAAATCTTTCTCGAAAAGGCTTTTCATTTCTATTTGCTTGATTTCATTTATTCAGAAAAACCATATTTAATTGAAAAATGAAATAGATCTTGTACTTAATCGAGTTTTATTTTAAACATTGCAATTCTAACAATTGAGAATCATTTTCGAATGTTTATTGCTGCCAAGCAACCACAATGTGATTCTATGAATTTTTTTTATCGTTTTTGTGTAATTTTATTCTACTGTAAGTATCTTCAAAGGACATGAGATGAAATATAATTTCCAGAATAAAATTGCGAAAGAAACGAAATGTATTATTTATGAATTCATTTTTTTTTACAATTTCCTTTATGTAAAATCTTAAAAAATACAGGCTTTTGAAAGTAAAATCGTCTGCGCTTTTACTAGAGAATCCGTATAGAATAAGTAAACATTTGCAATGAATACTCTACGAACAATACTACGGTAAATTTTCGTTCTAAACAATGTATGATCCTTTCATATCATTGGAAACTTCACTTTTTAATACTGTTGATAACAAATGTCACGTTGCAGCAAATCCTGTACTGATTATAAGGAAGATAGACAAGACTAAAAAATATGAAAACAGGTATTTGAGATAAATATCAAAGAGCAAATTATATAACCTTGGATTACAATAACTATTATAAGGAAGAAAATGGACATCGTAGCAAGATAATGTTTTAGGCTTAATTCGTATGTATTTACCTCTGTACAATTTTTTAAAATTTACTCTTTATTATAGCAATGGCCATGGAATCAGGACTTCAACAAAATGAAGAAAAAAAAAATCCACCCACAATGACATGAAAAAGTTCTAAAAACAAAACAAAAGATACTCATTATTGATTTTCCCGCTTATTAGGTAGATTCTTTATAGGAACTCTACCTATTGCAATGGTTCTCATGACACGACTTTCGGAAAATTTCTGCAGATCTTCATCGATCATGACCCCTAGAACCCAAAACCACCCTTCGTTAAAAAGTTTATATATATATATACTAGCTGTTACCCGCGATTTCGTGCGCGAAGAATTTGAATTATTCTTTTTTTTAATTCACGAATGTAAATGTTTTGTTGCATTTTGAAAGGGAAAAGGAAAAGTTCTGACGGTTGATAATACTTAATTGGACGGCTGACAGGAGTGTATTGTACATGTATGCTGATATAGTTATGTAAATTTTTTATCTATTCTAATATACTTTTGTATACCACATTATTTGCACGGATTGAGAGGTTGTGTGGGCTGGACACACGTGAACACGCCATGCATAGTTGTCCATGCGAAAAATATGGTTTTTCCAAATGTACATCTGCCACTTTCAGTATCTGCCCCTGAGCCTGGCAAATGACATTTTTTAAGGGATTTGTTGCCTTCTGAACTGAGATGATAAATCCTTCGGCATTATCGGAAGGCGTGGAATTAAAATACTCTCTCTTCTCCCTATATCAGTCATAACAGTAGCTTTCATGACGTTTGGACCTTGGAGTGTAATTTACGACCGTGTGCCATATATTGCGCAGTCTCGGTATATCGAGGTTGCGTATTAGTAGTACTGGCACACAGGCTATCATTCTAGGCTTGTCGGAAGGTGCCCTGACAATTCTAAGATGTCGAAGAGCTCTACAGTATATGATGTTCCTTGTTAATGCCCATTACCGTATCTACAGATGGATATTCTGTAATACCTCACTGTGAAAGTTAAACAAAACATCGAGACAATAATTCACTAACGTCATTGGATCACTGTGTAACCGCATTAAAAGCTGCAAATGCTACGACAACAGGAAACCGGAAGTGTAAAGTCTCCTTTGTTGTTAATGGTCAAAGAAACCACTCATTAACTTAGCAAACTTAACATCATAAAAAAGCCCGCGCGAAAACAGTAATTTGGTCTTGAATTTATTTCTATAAGAATAAAAAGACTTGTTTGAAATTACGTTACAAAAATATGTTTAAACCTTAATAACAATCAGAGAAAACATTTCATCGCAGTGTAATTAATAGCATTAAAAAGATCATTTTCTGGTCTTTAAAATGGCATAAAATAATTGTTGTCTAATAAATATTTCAGAAGTTATTGGCAAAAACGTCTACATTAGGGTTAAAAGGCTAATTTTCGTTATTTAATTAAATATCTTAAGAACTAATTAATCCTGAAAGTTGAAAATAGCACCTTGACCTAGAAATATGCTCTAGAATGTCGTGTAATTACCCATGTCGCTACCATTCACTGTTTAGGAGGAGTTCTTGTGACCACCGACCAACAGACAGACAAATACATGTATCCTGGCCTTATTTTATAGATATTTATAAAATAGCAAAATTTCTCAGAAATGAAGATATTAGTTCAAAGTCTAACTGTTTCAGCAGCGAAGTAGGTATAAATGCGATATTCTCAAAAAATCATCTGCACGTAAAAATTATTAAAATTTAAAAAAATGAATAAAAATTGAAGGAAAAATGTCACAGAAATAAATTAATATCATTGAAAAAAAGGTAAAATGTTTAACTCAAGATGGTATGAAAATAATCTTTTATCGGACTATTTGTTCCGAAGTTACAAAGCTGGAAAAAAGATTACGTGATGTTGATTTTAAAAAATACATTATTCCACATGTTTTCGCATTCCTAAAGGATCACGTGACAGTTGATTGAAAATGAAAATCTTCATCGCGAATCGCGGAGTCAATGGGCTTTCTTTTGTGAACTATTTTTAATCTGTAGTCAAAAATAATTAATTTAACGTGATGTTCCTAGCCTATGTCAGTTCTTGGCTTCAAGCTACAACTCTGCCAATTTTCATCCAAATCGGTTTTGGGGTTTGGTCGTGAAAGTTTAACAAACAGACAGACAGACAGACACACTTTCGCATTTATTATATTATTAGGATATATATATATATATATATCTACCATTCATAACAACTATAGATATGTTGATGTGATATTAGTATGTATGTATGTATGTCCTTTATCTTCCACAGAACCGCTCGAACGGAGAAGCGCGCGGAAGGTACCAAAAGATGACTAATCCAGGAAGCCATTTCGGCATTTAAATACTGATATTTTAATTAGTGAAAAAAGATATTAATTAAAACTAATTGACAACAATAGCTTTTCATTGTTTCGATACTTTTACAACAATACTTTCATTGTTACAGCGCAATTCAAAATATATTTTACGTTGAAGTCGTTTACTTTAAAGAACATGTTACAACAACAATAAAAAAGACGCTGACATAAATAAAAAAAATGTATTTTGAAAGTGTATAAATTCTTTTTTTATGTCCTGTGATATAACGTCCAACAAAATACACTTTTAACGAAATTAAAAAGGGTGTTTTGTTTCTGTAAAGTTATGTGCCGAAATATGTAGATTATAGTATGTTAGTGATTTTAATCATTATTCATTGATTTGATCTAGTTTAAATATTTGTAGATAGCTTCTATTTTAAGCTGATATTTGAAGTTATTATTTTTGCTTTGTTCACCTCTCGCTTTTCCGATGCCTAAAAGAAAAAAGAGGAATTACAGGGGATGCTGCCATAGACGGGAGGCAATTAGAAAAACGTGAAAGGAGAGTTGTTGAAACTGGAAGAAGAAAGAATGCGCATGTAACTATAGCACAACATGCCTAGGACAGAAGAGCGAAGAAACAGAAGAACAAAGAAATAGCCGGATTGTGGGACATGGCACAACGTGGGCAGGAGAGAAGAGCCGAAGAAACAGAAGAACAAAAGAAATAGCTGATTTAATAATGGCACAACGTGGCAGAGAGAAGAGCCGAAGGAACAAACGAACAAAGAAATAGCTGATTGTCAGCCATGTTACAAATGCAAGAGAACCTGTCTAAATGTTATTGAAGGACAAAATCACTATCAGATACAAACTTTTTAGTTAGAAGAGAACTGTTTTGAACTGAAGAACACAACTGTGGAGAAATGGACAATCTCTGTCTGAAATGCGAGAGTGGTTTATTATCCGGGATGAAAAGATCACAGAGGAATTTACACTATTGTTGTCATAATGGAAATATAATTGAGCAGGCTTCAGTGATCCATGGAAATGAAAGATTGATGGATGGCTCGAGGAATATCATCAGTGCATTTCAAAAAATAACATAAGGTCAAGATTTGAGGCTTCCAATGGGTGCAACAGATTGTACCGTTACAGGAGAGGAGCGTTTGGCTTCAGAATTCGGCCAAATTTATCACAGATCCTCTCATCTGCACCCAGCTGAAGCAGGAGGGTGAAAAAACTAATACAAACACACTTCAACACATTATAACACACATTATGCATGTGCTACGTGACCTCAGCTATTATTCGATTTAGCCCGTGCAACGCCGGGTCATGCAGCTAGTCTACTCTATTAAATTGAAGGTAAACAAACGTATGTATGTATGTGTTGTACTGTCCTCTCTATCTTCTCACGAACCGCCGAACGGAGAAGGCGCGGAAAGTACCCAAAAAAGATGGGGAATAATCCAGGGAAGCCGTTTCGGCCATTTATATTCCGAAATTTAATTAGTGAAAAGATATTAATTAAAACAATTTACTAAATAATGCTTTTGCATTGTTTCGATACTTTATAACAATATTTCATTGTGTGAGCGCAATTCAAAAATACATTTTATTATTGAAGTCGTTTACTTTACAAGAACATTGTTACAACAACAATAAAAAAAGTGACGCTGACAGAAATAAAAAAATGTATTTTGCAGTGATAAATTCTTTTTATCCCGTGATATAACGTCCAACAAAATCATTTTAACGAATGAAAAGGGGTGTTGTTTCTGTAAGTTATAAATGGAAAGATTAGATTAGTTATGTTAGTGATTTTAATCATTATTCATTGATTTTATTCGCTTAAAGTGATTTGTAGAAGCCTTATTTTAAGCTGATATTTGAAGTTACTATATTTTGCTTTGTTCAACCTCGCTTTCTCTGCCCGCCTAAGAAAATAAAGAGGAATTACAGGGGATGCTGCCACAATAGGACGGGAGGCAATTAGAAACGTGAAAGGAGAGCTATTGAACCGAAGAAAAGCCAGCCGCCGATTGTCAACTATGGCTCAACGTACAGGACAGAGCCGAGGAAAACAGAAGAACAAAGAAATAGCCGATTGTCAGACATGGCACAACGTGGGTGATAGAAGAGCCGAGGAAAACACAAGAACAAAGAAATAGATCATCAAGGTAATGGACAACGTAGCCAGCAGAGAAGAGCAGAAGAACAAAGAAAGAGAACATTGTTTGGGGGGGAACGTAATGTTTACGTTAGCGACAATATATGTAAAAAAAAATAAATTAGAGGGCGGGCATATGAAAATTAGTAATAAAAAAGACTGATTTGAAAGAATATTACATTTCTCTTGGAGAAAGTAAGGACAATATTATTTGTTAAAAAAAAAAAAAAAAAAAAAAAAACGGAGCCGGGTATATGAAAATATGATCCGAAGGCCTCAATGCGTGACTTCACCTCTCCGCCCAACATCCCCATTATTCAAGATTGCCCGTGCAACGCCGGGTCATGCAGCTAGTATATATATATGTATAACGCTCCCATGTTATCTTGTGAACACGATAACTGAGTAATTTTGATGTAAACTTAACCAGCTTGGGATATGTTGTAAGGATAGTGAAAATCTCGGTCGAGTTCGTAGATGGGCTATCCAGCTCAAAGGGGGGGGTGGAAATGGCAGGTGGAAATTTTCATTTTCCCATAATTCCTTTTACAAATGAAAATATATAAAGAAAATTAAATAGGAGAATTATTACCTATAATAACGAACAGTTTTTGAATTTGAACTTTTCGATAGCTCAATTTACAGTTATGAGCTGAAAAGTGATTTTCTCACCCCTTCCCTCCTCCCTTTAACTTAAAGTACGTTTTACCCAAGCATGCTACCCCTTGTTGGAAAAGCTTCCTGCCATTTGCAGTTTCTTCCACCCTCATTCTTTTGTAGCTCCCAATACTATGAGAATAGAGGGCAAAATGTTCTTTTTCTTACATAGTGGAGAAGCATATGTATAACGCTTGGCCCGTGTTATTTTGGTAAAACACGATAACTAGTAATTCTTTGACAGATTTTAATCATGACGCATATGTTGTAAGTAGCTGCAAAAAATCTCGGTCGAGTTTACAGATGAGCCAACCAGCTCAAAGGGGGGGTGGAAATGGTGGGGACTGAAATTTCATTCCCATAATTCCCTACGATTCAGAGTAGAAAGAAAATCAAATAGGGAATTATTGCCTATCACTAACAAACAACTTTTTTGTATTGAAACTCTTTTTTGATAGTCAAGCAATTTCTTAGAAGTTACATTAAAATTACTTTCAATCCCTCCTCAACTTATCACTTCATAGCTCTGTTACATGACTAAAAAATAGAAAAAAATTTTCTCAAATTAAGCACCTTATGATAACGGAACAATTTTATACTAAAAGTTTTAATCTGCTAGAATTGCTTATGTTATGAGCTGAAAGGATATTCAATAAGCCCCCCCCCCCCCAATATCATTTTCCATAGCTTCGTTGGCATCACATAAAGAAAAATTTCAATTAGGGGAATTATCACCTATCATAACAAATTACTTTATATGGAAAGTTTTTTGACAGCAAGCACTACTTAGAAGTTATGAGTTCCACCAACCGTATCTACTTTCACTTTATACGGTATAATATATAATTAATTTATGACTAATTAATTTATAGTTAATATCTTTATAAATTTGTTAATTATGACTGTTAATTGATATACCTGGCTTTGCTCTGATTAAAATGTTTTCATGTTTAATATTTCGATGTAAAAATTATTAGTATTGTATAAATATTATACACACAAATTTCTTTTCATCTAAAAAACGCTTTAAATTAAAATGAGAATATCAATTCAACCAGACGATTTTAAAAAAAACACCCGTTTTCCTCATACGTTATTATTTTAATATATAGGTGTCATATTTTGTTAACAATTCTCACAAAAGTCAGTGAAAGTAGTTTTAATGAATATTTTGAACAATTAAATTAACTATTTAATTATTCATTACTTTAAAAGCCCGAAAATAAATCATCAATAATAGCTGGTCCCTGATATAAATTGTTAAATCGTCTACTTTAAAAAATTTTCTTTTTACATTCTCCCTTCTTGGAAACAGTTCTTCGTATTATTTTTGATCAACAAGAATATTGCTACGAATTCAGTTTAAAATTAATTTTGAAAAAAATATTAAAATGAGAGAAACAAATTTATGAAAATGAAAGACATCGCGGAAAAACGCCTTGCTTAATTTTTAATTAAGTGAAATTTTAAGCATCTTTTAGGCTTTGAAAAGTTGAAGGTGACCTTTCTCTTTTCTTAAATAAAAAGTTTGAAAAGTTTGTTTGAAATCAGTCCAGTGGTTTAGGAGGAGATGTGGAACATATATACATAGCCACAGTTACTTTTATTTAAATTAATATAATTATTAGATAATTATAAGATAAATATTACTGGCATATAGTATGAGCCATGAAAAAGGTTTTAGTGAAGTTTTGTAACAATTAATTTTTAACCTTTATTAAGTAAATAGTTAATTTTAATTAATCAAATAATTTTAATAGTTAATTTGATAATAGGTTTTTTGACAGAATACTTTAATTTGATATTTAACTAAACATGGCGGGACCATGATTTGTTTAATAAAATCAATATAAAATAGCCAAAAACGATAGATATTTAAATAAGAGTTCCCTTTATCCCTTTTGCTATTGAAAAATATCTGTTTAACTTTAAAATTGTTTGGAATTTTCTGCCTGAGTATTTGGTTTTAACCGTCGATAGAGATTTAAATTTGCTGTTCAAATTGGCTGCATTCATATCCTATGCTTTAAAAACACGTATTAAATTTGCCACACACGATGTTTAATAATTTTATTCTCTTATATGTTAAGAATTTAGTGACTATTATCTCTGTAACCAGGGAGTTCTCTAAATGAGCCCATTTTAGTAGTATTTAAGTGTTTCCATGTCATGTGATTTTACCATATGACAAAGTAACGTTCGCACAATTATAATGTAACCTAGATTAAATAAATAAATTTTTAAATCTAGAGTCTTTCTTCATTCGTGCCAAGAGTCAATTTCTTGTTACTGTTTCAGATAGGCTGGCTTAATGTTATCTAGGAGATATTTGCACTGCTGAGATGTTTATTTCTTTATGACTCCTACCTGTTGAATGATTATGTGTTGAGATATAAAAAAATTGACCAATGTACTGACCGATAAATCTATCGTAACTTTTTGGAATGAAAAATGGAGTGATAAAACCTTGATATAGCAGAAAATTAAATGACATGAAAACAGAATCACAGCGTAAATATTGCAATGTTTAGAAACAATAAAGTCATTGGCTATGTCTGTATTGATCAATATGTAATATTTCATGAGTTTTGTAACATTAACGTAAAGGAATCTACCTTTGCCTTCAAGCTTGCCGAAAAGGGATTTTTTTTTCTTCGCGATAATGACATTTGAACTGTAGAAAACCAATGCAGAGTACGTTAATCCGAAACAATATTAAAAAATTACAACGTGAAAATGATTATTATACAGCAAGCAAAATATAAAATCGAATCTGAAAATAAAATCGAAAGTTATTCAATTGAAAGTCATGACGCTCGGTGAAGCTCATGACGAAGGTCTTCGCCCCATCAGCCAATGGAATTGCCAGCAGTGTTCCGGAGAAGTGTCGCGGGAGGAAGCTCGGTAGATAAAAATATCTTTCAACTGACCAGGAAAAAATTAATTGAAAAAAACGGGAAAATATATCTTATCCATTCTTGTTTTAAATCCGATAGAACCGTTGCAGTTATAAACTGGAAAAAAAAATTGAAAATAATAGCGTTATTAGAACGTCGGATGCAGCAAATTTAAAAACAAAAATAAAATTTCGATTGCAAAACTGACTATTTTTTAAAAATTTCTCAAAATTCAGTAAATTTCGTTAAAATTTCAAAACTAACTTCAATAGAAAGGAAATCGTGTGCTCTTTTCGATGGTGTGTCTATTTTTCAGACACTTGTTCAAAACCATTCTATTGAGAAATTAGTGCGAAAAATCAAACAAAACAACACAAAACATTAAATAAAAAAAATTCTTGATTAAATTTTAAAATTCCGGCTTCGAGGTGTATTGCATCACCATTAAGACTACCTGTGTGCCAAATTTCAAGGCTGTAAGTGTGATAGATTCGTCTGGACATCGCACACACGCACACACGCAAACATTGCCTTTTATAAGTATAGATAAGATGCAAATAAAAAAAAATGGATTTAATATCGCCGTAACGCGCGCGTTTGTAAACTCAGTAACCTAAACAATGAAAAGTATTGTTGTATTATTGCATTACTTAAAAATATTTTTTTAATTTATTAAGATTAGAGAAAAAATTTAAGGAAATAAAAATGGTATCATTGAAAAGCTATTAGTTAAAAAAATACGATAATATGTTCCAAAGTTATTGAGGGTTACGTTAACATTGCGCGACCTTTTGGGACAACTTATGTTTCTCGATCGCTTTTAAAGTTTCTTGGTGGAATTCCGGACCACTCTCATGCAATAAAATATTTCGTTTTACAGGTTACAGGCAAACAGGTTATCATCAGATTTTTTCTGTCTGTGGGACATTTAAGAATCTGTCAAGTGTCGATATTTTCCCTCTTCTTCACAATCTTTCGAAAATATTTAAAGCATTGTTATTAAGGTCTGTGGACTTCAACCTGGTTTGAGTGCTAAGATAGGTTTTCGGACGTCCTCTCACTTCTTCAAACGATCTTTAGGCAAGTCATTCACAACCAATCCACCCCACGCAAATGGCGTGGTACTGCGTCAAAACCGAGCGTGAATGTGGAATCTAGACATAATTGGTGTGTTTTTCGGACAGTTTCCGAACATACTCCGGTTTGTTCAAATGATGGTAGACTATTCATTTGCGACCATTCCAAATCACTCAAATGACATGGTGCCACGACAAAACCGAGCGTGAATGTGTAAAACAGAGACAACTGGCGTGGCGTAGTTCGTCAAATATTCAACCGTTCCCAAATTCCATCACTCCACTCCATTTGGAGTAGGCGCTGCTGGTACATTCACCGTTGCTCCATTTTGGAATTTTTGGAACACGGGAAGGAAAACCCAATCGTCAAAGTCGAAAACCTAGGAAATTTGGAGCAAATGAATTGGAAGTGGTGAATTCCAACGAACTCAAAATCCAAAACTGCATCCGCCGATTCCAATTTGGGACCTCGATGCGAGGCTAGCGGGAAAACAATACTTCTGCCTAGATTGGGATCTCGCGTCGAAGCTAGAAATGAAACTAGAAATCCCCCGTGGGGGGGAAGAGAAGTGTAGATGGGAGGAATTCTGAGACTTTGAACCTTGTCACAAAACGAACTTTGGAACATCCGTGAATGCTTTGCCTAATTTTTCGACTAAAATGTCTGGGGAAAAACCGTCTTTAGGACGGCTTAGCTTTCTCGTGAAAGCCCAGCTTTAGTGCGGAAATCCGGCGAAAATTGGAGTAGGATTGGGATGCACTCTAAGACGTTTATCGAGAGTATCGGAGTCAATGCTAAGGCGTCCTTATTTGCACTAGATATTTTAGATTTCCTATTAGCACAAGAGTTTTTACGATATCTCCACAATGCTGCTACCATATTCTGAATGCCGCACAGCATCGTAAAGATATCGTACGAATATTGTAGAGCATCTTGTGCTAATAGGAGTTGTTGTCAGTGTTCCTACTAAATGAATGAGCCGAGAAAAGGAGTTGCTTGGAGCGGTAGTAAATGACCGACCTAATAGTAGATGTTGAGATGTTCCTCTATCATCGTCTTTTTCATAAAAACAACATATATTGCCAAATTTGTGGCGCTCTTTATTCAAAAATTCTAGTTCTTCAGACTATTTTTCTTTGTGCATTTGGCTTATTATTATTAGAACAGATAGGTGAAACTCCAGGTCTCATCTTTGTTTAATATTATGAAATCCATGAAACACAAATATAATTAAAGTCCTAAATAAACGAAGACAATTCGAATAGAAACAGTACATTATGAATTTTATTTATGTAGTAGCATTAAATACAAATTAGAGAGGATTAAATCCCACGGAGTAGTGAAAAAATATATAGATAGTTGCTATCTAATAAATCGATTTACGTATACCTTATACACGTAGTAGTTCGGATTAGAGTGCTTCAACAGTCGAGGAGGCTATTGTCCACTCGTTCAAATATACAGCAAGCAATCCAACTTTCAAATCAGCCCGCTCAATAACTTATTCGCGTAATAAATCGAATTATTCATCTGTCGAGATGCTGATTTACCAATTATTCGAAGTCCAGCTACCCGAGTGGGTATTTCTCCAACAGTCTTTTTATTATGGTCTGTCACCCCCACAGGGGGAACACCGCGAGTACACGGATATGAGTTGTGCCGGATAAGTAATGAAGGAGGCATTCGTCTCTCCTGTGGGCATATTAATGGTGGTGTGGCTCTTAGGCCCGGTGCACACTAGCCGATTTCTGTCGTTGAAGCTATAAAAATAACAATAGTAACCGACATGTCCCCTGTGGAGACACACAGGGAGAATGGGGGTTACTATTGTTATTTTTCTAGCTTCAACAACACGAATCAGCTAGCGTGCACCGGGCCTTAGGGCCCATCTCCGACGACGGGTCGTAACCCGGCATGAGCAGCTCGTAATGGGGGCTATTATGCGAGGGCCACAGTGGCTGACGATCTGTTTCGGCGGTCGGTAATTCAAGTTTACCCGGATGTTGAGACAGGGCGGGGTGATGGCTTCTTGTGATTACAAGACAAGATGATATGGTGAGGGGCAATCTCCGCGGCGCAGCCGCGACTTTCCGCTGCATGAATGTGCTAGATGCTGGACGAAACGTGAGTTAGGCAGGATCTGAGAGACGTCTGAATTCCTTGATGTCTGGGCTGTGAGTGGATGATGGGAGGCGGGGTTTTCTTAAAAAGATCGTGGTGGTTTTGATGGCAGCCAATGGTGTTGCAGTTCAGTGGGGTTGAAGATGCTTGAAGATCCAGGTGAGTGTGGTTTGCCGGAGCTCGGAGATGGTCTTGAGTCAGCAAGGGTTCTTGTGATTACCTTCTTCCAGTCCTTTATGTATTAACAGTTCTCCCTCCATCCATTAATCCTTATCCGCTGAGCCAATCACAGCGATTCGTGTCCCTGATTAGCTAATTACGAGGTGTCACTTGAACTTTCTTGCATAACTCGAATGTTCTTGAAAGGAGCGGGGTGTAATGAATTGCAAGAAACCCTGAACACTTTTTTATTATACAAATAACATGCAAATTCAAAATTTTTTACAAGTCGTGCGATCATGTTCCATGAGGAACTCGAATGTCTTTTTCGTTCACTTCTGCTGCCAGGTATCTAGATGTTATCACGATTTCATCCGTAAGTTCAAAGACATCATATCCATCACCTTGGATGCAGGATGGACACAGCTTCCGCCAAGTAGAATTAAACTGTTTTTTAGTGAGATATGACCATTCATTTTGAATGAGCTCGATATCTTCAATGATATCAGGCTTTTCTTTCCACAATATTTTAATGCCGTCGTTGAGGAGAACTGGAATGCTTCAAAACAACGGTGAAAGAGCGCGTTAGTGTATAATATTTTAAGATGTTACCCGCCATAACTTTTTGATACATCGTTTGAATCAACGGAAATATATTTATTGTAGAACAGGGGAAGTCTTCCAGTAAATAACTAGGGACATTTACAATGGAATACCAGTCATCGAACTGTACGGATAACGGAAAAAAATCAGATAGCTAGCCCTTTTCGCAGAAGATTTTATGTTCGGCATAGAAAACATCATAATTTCCCTGCCTTCTATATTCGAACTGTTCGGTAACCGATCTCTTACAATAAATGTGACAGTAAGAACCTATAAAAAGGATTAAAAAGTTTGATGCAATTATCTTTAACTGATTCTAATTTTAGAAATTAAGAATCACTTCTTGTTTTAGAATCATTATTATCCCATGGCTGCAAAGTAAATTGTGTTCTTTGGTTGACTTCATTAAATTTTTTCAGACACTTTTATATAAAATTCCTGTGCGTGCTTCTTTCTGGTACTGGGTTCTTTACTTCTTTTGAACAGCAGCGGTAGAATTTAGTTAAGCCATCTACACCAGAGGTTCCTAACCATTTTTCCCTCGCGCACCCCTTGATTATTCTTTTTGTTTTCGTGTGCCCCCTACTATCATATCAGGCTCCCCTCCCAACCACCCTCTATGCAAAGAAGTTTTTATCGATAATGTTACGATTAGCTTAAAAGTGAAATGACTCGAATAAATAACATTTGAAGAAATTTTTGATTTTATATTTTATTCTATTTTTACAATGGTATTAGTTCAATGCCAAAGCACACGAAACCAGTATTATAAATATTTAATTTTAACTTATAATTATATATTAAAATTACACTTCGTTATAAGGAACTGTTCATGTGGTATAGTTATCAAATAGCAAATATTCACTTGGAGAAACAAAGCTCTATAATTTTTTAAATTCCTTTTGTTTTCTTGTTTCCGCCATTAACAGCTCTGATTTCACGTACCCCCAGGGGTACGCGTACCACAGGTTGGGAACCTCTGATCTACATGGCTGTACTGTTCCATCCATCACAAATGAAGTGACATAATAAGACAGGTAATTCTTTCATAAAATATTTTTTAATTTTTAACTTTTTTTTGGAAAAAAAGAAATGTTTTTAAACTTTTTTCACTGAATAATTAACGGATGTCATTCGTTTTTATCCAAGACATTATTATTATGTGAATATCAGATTAAGTTAACGCTCTCGAAAATATCAATTTCCACACTTAATCAAATAAGTAAAAGCAAAGTAGCCATTTACTGTGATAATGCAAAAAAATAAGATGCAAATGAGATGTTATACTGTTAATAATATGTCATCTTTAAAAAAATCTACAGGCTACCAGAAGTTACAATTTATTTTCTGAATTAGTTATAACCCAGGATTTCCAGCGTACGCGTCACTTTTTATGATAAAGGAAAGATGCACTTTTTTTTTATGTCAACTCAACGCATTTTCATCTGACAACTCCATCTAGGTATGCTGGAGGATGACAAAAGAATCATATGATTTCTAGATGCTATAAAACAAAAATAGTTGAATACAAAAAGCTATATTTAAAGTTATGGCTTAAGACCTTGCGACTTCTTTCTGGGAAGATGTGCAATAGGCAAAATCTGTGTCCTCCTACATTCTGCTCGGTTTGACAGAGTTCAGACAACATGTATCAGCTATACCAAAGTGCTTATGCCTGACTGTAATTATGGTCTACAGTTGTCCTGTGACTAAACTCATTCATTAGTCGGATAGCGCACTTTTTAATACCATCGCTAACAGAGTGGCAGATTCATCCGATTTTCTCCCTATTAAAATTTTGTAGGAGACAGGAAATGAAATAACGCTATACAAATAACAATGTTTATTAATATTTTAGTGATGAAATATTGCTCAAATTCTAATAAAATTCCCTAGAATTCCCTCCCAAAATTCCCTAATTAAAAGTACAGTTGAGCCCCCATGTATCGAATTTCTCTATTTCTGTCCTATTGAAACTTTTTCAGAAACCTTGGATTTTCATTAGAAAGGCAGTTTCTATATATCGAACAAAAATTTTCGCATAGTCGGATAGTAATCGTCGAGATGCAATTTAAATTATGAATATGCCTGGATATTCAACATATTCAATCTACAGGGTGCCCACTTAAAAAAGGGCCACCCCCCTTTAACTTCAGAACGACGGAAGCTTTAGTCATGAAAGCAGTGTCTAGGTATAGTAAAACGTCTATGCACTATGTGATGAGACCACTTGCAATGCCACCTGGTGGCAATCGTCGAAGTTAGCGTTCCTATCTCAAAAACTATACAAAATAGCGGTAAAATGTTAATTACAAAGTTGTAGAGCGTTATCAATTTAGTACAAAAAGACACCTCGCGCGCATTAATACGAAGAACAGAACGTTTAAAATGCACATTTGTTTGTTCGCGATTTCCGAAATTGTGACGTCATAAAAAGGATTAAAAAGAGAAAAACAATTAGTTATCATAAGATACCTTTATTTTCGGTGTTCAAAATGCTTTCCGTCATCTATAATACAGATTTGAGCCCTTGCTTGAATTTCACTTTGCTCACGTTTTAGCATATAGTTGGTGCGTAATGTTGGCGGAAAGATACATACATCTGCCTTTTGAGTTATTCCAACAGGAAAAAGTATAACGGGACCATTTTTTTGCCCGAAAAATAACATTTTCTCCTTTTGTCCATGTCTTGTGACGTCGCAATTTCGGAAAATGCGAACAAACAAATGCGCATTTTAAGCGTTCTGTTCTTTGCATTAATGTGCACAAGGTGTCTTTTTTATACTAAATCGATAACGCTCTACATACAGTCTTTATACAAAAACAGTTAAGTGTTTACAGTTAAGTCATAGTGTTCACGTGCACACCGACGGATGCACAGACAGACTTCCCTTAGATAGATTTCCTCTAAATTTAATACAGATTTACAATTTCGGTGTAAAGATGACATATAAATTTTTTTTGGGTTGTTCCGGCGTTTCAGTCATCGTTTTCAAAGACAATAATCATTCCGAAAATGATTAATTTTTTCTGTTCATGTAGGTCTAAAAAGTTGAGATGCATCAAAATCTCAAGATAAAATTTTTTGGTGATTGCAATACTTTTTTCTTTGTTTATTTCGTATACAATCAAGTAAGTTGTTTCTTGAAATTTGATTAATCCAAGTAGTTAAGAAAACAAAACGAGACCATATTCAGAGATAAACAGGACCAGATTAAGCCTCTAGGGGCCCTTAGGCAATGCAAGTTTTGGGGGCCCCTTTCACCTCCCCAACTTCCAAAACCAAATATTTTACTATTGATTTTAATTTAATCTCTATACAAACAATTTTAAATACCCAGTTTTGACAAAATGAAATAGTAACAGCTAACTGCTGATATAGTAACTGCCAACAAAATTAACAGCTAATTGCGGGTCACTTTCATGAGAGTTGGTTTCAATATAAGCGAGAATAAAAAAAATACAAAATTAAAATTTAAAAGTAATTTTATATAAAATACTAACAAAAAATTTACAAAACTTTTTAATACAATTTAAATACTATTTAATTATAGGATCGGAAATCTTTCTATATTATGCGTATAGAGAAAGCAATATACATTTAGCAATATATATATATTTTAATTTATAAAAAAAAACATAACATGAAACTTGCAGAAGCTCATTAATAAGGAAAGTTGTTAGAACAATGTTCAAAAGTTTAAACGGTACTTGATTTTAATTTGGATGACTTTGAGTGCAATGTAAATTAAATGAATGCACAAAATTAAATTATTCCGAAAATACTGCAAAAAATTTCGAAGTCTCGGGGGCCCTCTAAAGTTGCGGGCCCCTACTTTACCTATTTAATAATCAGGACCTGGAGATAAAAGCATAAAACGCAAATAAAATAAAATATAATTAAAATACAGTCGGACCTCTATTTAACGAACCTCTATTTTGCGAACTTTTTCTTGGAACCAAGAACATTTTGCGAATTTCTTCGTAAAATAACCTCCAAATAGCGAAGAGCATTCTCTATTTAACGAACTTTTTCTTGTGATCCAATATTTTTTTTTCTCCCTATTCCTCAAAATATTTCTAAACATTTCAAACTTATTCTTTCTTTTAACACATTTTATGGTGATCAATCACCTTGAAGCTGGAAAATGTCAAAGCGAAAGTGCTTCAACATCAAAGAAAAAAATTTAATTCTTCATGAGGTGGATAAAGGTTTGAAAAAAGATATTGATTTAAAATTCGGTATTCCTCCAAACAGCTTATAAACCATGATAAAAAAAATCGTGATAAGATACAAAATTATGATTCATCGAATTCTTGTTCAAAACGTTTAAAAGCATGTGTCTATGAAGATGTGGATGAGGCAGTTTTGAAGTGGACAGTGTGATAAATAAAAACAATTCATCAATGAATTGCGATGAAGACGAAGATGATGAAGATGGAAATGATCATGATGCAGAAATCAACAAACCTCCGTATGATGAAATGCTAAAATTCATTAATTTTTTAATATAAAATTATTTTTTTAATTGAAAATACAGTGTATTCCCGGACAATGTTTCATTTTATTCTTGTTTTCCTTGCAGATTTCTTTTTGATGGGTAAAATATATAAAACAAATAGATATTAATTTACAAAATAAAGGTGTGATTAATTACTTTTTTTAATAATAATTAGTATTTATGAATTTAAGATCTGTTTTGTGAAGTTTAAAGTATTTTAAAAGGTGAATCTCTATTTAACGAATTTTCCATATAACGAACTTTTTTTCGGGATTTAGCGACTTCGTTAAATAGAGGTCCGACTGTAAATGAAAAAGGAGCATTGTGCATGCTCTATATATGCATTCACTGATGCAATTAGTAATTGGTATTAATTAAAAAATTGGTAATGAGCCCTTTGTAGCGGCCCCTCCTTTGCGTTTCTGACTCCAGGTTCTATTACAGAAATGTCTTGTTTGTGTACGTCTGACCTGCCCTTAAAGTGTGCGAACGATCTTTCTGGATACCCTGTAATACATAGAGAAAGAGTCACGCGGGAGCTAATAAAATATCCTCATTTATTCCGTAAATTCTGTTATTTTCTTACTCACGACAGCGCATTTCTAAATCTGTGTATAATGCAGCTTTTCTGTCAAAATTTCTTCGGATCTTTTTTGCTATTTGAAGTGTTTTATGTAAAATCCGAGTCTAAGATGTGAAATCTAAAACTGGCGAAACTCTACAAGTGCATGCATTTGTGTGTTGAAAGTATTGCATCATCTGTTGTTTCAGAATTGTGATTAAATACATCATTACAGTGTATTTCATTATATCAGCAACGAGACAAGGAGTCATTAATAAGTGTATTAACTAACAATAATAATTACGTGTTAAAGACAAAGATATGTCATAAGGTACCATTGTTGTTTCGAGAATAATTTTTATCTTTCAACGCGGACTGTTTTTTTTTTCTTCTACTTCTGGAGTCGTAGACGAGGTTAACAACTTTAGAAAACCGTGATGTCGCTAGACAGCACACACTTCATCAGACATGTCATCCCAACATCTCTTCAAATATGTATCCTTTCTTTCTTATTTTATCGATTACTTATGTTTTCGTATGACAACGTACATAGTTGTCAAAACGTCTTACAACAAATTTTGCATACATTTTTCTGTAATTCGACTTGGAACTCTTTTTCTCACCATGTGCAAAACATTACAATGATGAGAAAAATACGCACAAAAGAAGAAAAAAAAAAATGGAATGGATTTTTTTTTTGACATCCCGTCCCATCCTGTCATGGGATCTGGCTTTTTCTTGTATATTCTTCTTCTTTTTTGTGAGTGCTTTCTACGTTGCCATCACAATATTCCGAATATTCGAACGTCAAAAGTCCGGGTAATTAATGTCACCCTCATACCCGTTTTTCATCGCACGTTGCATTGTATGGGAGAGCATAAAATTTACTTTTCGAATATTTCTCCATAATGTTCTTTTTTTCCTTCTTTTTATATTTTGCTGTTGTTGTTCGTTCTTTTCTTTTGTCACACTTTCGCGCCTGTGACGCGTCAAAAGGGCAGACGATTCCGGACGTCCAATCAACGACACCGACGTGCGCAGTTTTATTCAAAAAAATTCCAACCGGCGAGCACTCCAGGTATTCGACGAGAGTTTTCAGTCTGGTTCTTTCGAGCGTTGAGTTAAGAGAGAGTGGTCTGCCGTGTTTCATCAACCAGTATTAGTCGTTCGGGCGAAAAGAAATTCAAATTCTCACCATGCATTCTTCAACTCTTATATTCTTGCTTACCGTATTTTTAGTTGCCTTATCATTTTCGGTTAACGTGGCGGACGCAGGAGAAGAGGTAAAACATATTTATATTTTTTAATTTTAAAAATAAGCTAAGCAGAAGATTAAATTTTATATATAAAAAATAAGTTTGCATTGTTTAAACATGAAAGACCATATATTGAATGATTAAATATCTAAAGCAGAATGTTGACTTTTTAAGAAAAAGCACAATTGTTTAAGCAATTAGTTATTAATACTACTGCATTAGTTCCTATATGATGCTCTCGATATTTGCTGTTAAGAAAGAGAGAGCAAAATTCATAGAATATTCGGCCAAATTTAGTTCAAGTCAATAGAAATAACATGGCAGATCTATTTATAATTTTATTTGTTATTTAAACATTTTGTAGAAAAATTCTTCAGGAAATTTAGTTAGTATCAGTAAGAACGCAGCTGACTAATTCCGTTTTGTTTAAAAAATTGCCTAAATTGCAGTAAATCAAAATTTATAAGATAATAAAATTAAATAGAATATTACTTATTAGATTACATGGATGTAAGCTTAATAGAATATTACTTAATATTAATAAATTAAGCGAAGAATAGAGTTTAGAAATGATTATAATATTGAATATATTTATCTTTTAAAATGTCTTTTCAATAAAAAATATGAGAATTCGTAAAGAATCATTAGAAAAGTATTTTTATTTATTCACTTTTTAGCTCATTTATCAAAAAATATATATTTAATTGAGATGAAAGATTGTTCATTTAAGAATTTGTTAAAAACACATTATATGCAATCTTAAAAATATCGACCATAAATAAAAGGTTTTTTTTATAACAGTAACAAAATGTGAAACTACTTAAAGAAAACCCAATATAATTTACTTTCAAGAATGACTCTGTCTCTCTTAATAATTATAAAATCTGTCTTGGATAGATAGTTTCTATTATGTACGAAATATGTTGTCATTCTGTTACATAAAATGTAGACAATTAATTGATTTAGATAATATTTTTTTAGTTTATTTATCTTTTATAAAATTTGGAAAATCTCGTTCTTTTCATTTTTTACGGATATTTGATTAAAATTTATGGAAAAACCTCGCATTATGCGTTCGGCTTAAAACATGAGCGCATTTGCCTTAACGAATTTATTATAGCTATTACTGTTTAATATTCTCTTCAAAGACTGAGATATTTCTTTTTGCGATTTTAATTTTTGAAGTGACTTTTATGAGGATCAAAGAATCAATTTTTAAAAACTAAAATATTAACAGTATTTCTTTAATCGCTTCATTCTTCAATAGTTTCTTGTAATTAATTAGATGACACCTTGATGTGCTGTCATTTTGATAATACCAACGACCTGAAAATCACTTGAGATGTTATGGATTCTAGGCTTATCGAATAATAGCGTACATGAATGAAGTAATTTCAAATTGTAACTTAAAAATACAATAATCCGATGTATGAATAATAATAGAATGTGTTTAAATAGCTTTATTGTATAGTTCGATTTCTATAGTTTCATGATTTTAATTTGATGAGATTTGTGTCGTAAAACGTTGATCATGTCTACATATAATAAATGATAAAAAGGAAACAGCAGTTTAATTGTAATAAACACTAGTTGAGAAGAAGAATTTAAAAATGATAAGCTCTGTCAGGATGAAATTATTGCAAGAAACTGAAGATGTTTACACTTTTATATTGTATAAGGTGTTCATTATTTCCAATTAATGCCTTGAGTTAACGTCAATAGATTGAAAACAGATTTTTTAAGTAAGAAAACATGATTGTGAAAAATATAGATAAATAGAAAATGCAAATTTTTTTTCATTTTAAAGAGAGTCTGATAATTACACATTCATCTAATGCGCTGGATAATTTACTAATTTCATAAATAAGTTTTTCTTAATCACTTTTCATAAATAGCCATAACATCATTTCATAATTTTTGACACCAATAAACTTTTTAAATCAGAATTTTATTTATTGTAATCGTTAGATAGTGTATAACATGTTTTAGATATTCAAAAGTAACAAGATGCTATGTATAGTAACTACAGCCGGCAACAGCCCAAGATGACAGGCACTTCGAGAAAAGCGTTGGAATTTGTCAATACTCCTGGATAAACAGTCCTAAATGTAATCCTAATGCATACGAAAGCAATCGGCTAATTTAAATAAATTCAGTGATACACGAGATAAGCATAAAGTGACACTAGCCACTTTAAAATTTTGAATTTAACGCGCATTCCCAATACCCAGAAGTTGTATCTCGTACGGAGAGATCTTTAACACTTTCTTTTCCCACTGATATAATGAACTTTTGTTCATTTTTTCTTAAAAATTTCCTTTCAGCATTCTAGTTCCTCAATTTATTTAATTGATAAGGAAAAATCAAACATTTCAATTGACAAATTTTATCCTGCTTTTTGTCACCGAATAAATTACCCCCAAATTAATTTATATGTTTTTTGACGTTGAATCGTTTTTAGCATTTGAAATTTAATAATAGCAATTTTGTGTGACGTTACCTAGTAGTTTATCTGTCCACAAAGCACATTTTTCCTTTAAACGTGACTTTATTTCACAGTTCTTATCGGGGAACGTATGTCTTATATTTCAAAGGTATTATTATTCTTGGAAAAGTTTTGAATGATTAAAAAATGAAACCATTTGCATGACATCGATAATACTGATATTGTTCTTGAATTCGCGGAACTTAAGCTTATTTGTAAGTATATACGAAGCAAAAGAAACGTCTTAAATTGTTCAAAAAGAAAATCTTTTCTTCAAATGATGGAATTTCCATTTGCAAAACGAGTTTCCTAGGAAAGATACTTAACTAGTCATTTATCATAAGTTATCAGATTGTTTTGAAGCTATATAAACGACAGATTTCGTAAGAAAGCTTAACATCTAGAAGAGCTTTGCTCAAGTGAAGTTTCAAATCTTGTTTTCCTATCGGAAGAAAGTACGTATATATCCCGATGTCGAATTTATTTATTAAGTATGCATCTGATTTATTGATAAGTGTTTCAAGACTTTTGAAAAAGACGAAAATCGTCAGTATTCGCTTCTCGACTTTCTCGTATACACTTCTATAAAGATATAATTTATAGCGGTTTATCGCAAAAATGGTTTTCTTTCGGTGTTATGCAGTGAAAGAGCCTCGTTTGGCATAAGTAGAAATTCTACAAAATGATCCCAAATGATTTTTTTCACAGATCGTCTACCACTTTTTTTATTGCAGTGAAACTTCGATTAACCGTTACCGTCCGGATAAAGGCTGTGACGGTCAACCGAATACACGGATAACAGAAATGTCTTAATGTATATGCAGAGTAACGAAATTTCATTGCTGGCTTGGGACGAAAATGAAAATAAAATCCTTTAAAAGTCAATAATACATCGATATATTTAATTTTACAAAACAATCGATATAAACTTTAATACAGGCCACAATATAAGAGTATCAATGTAACAGAAATATACATAGACTTAATTTAGACAATGAGGGATAACAGAAATTGACGGTTAAACGAGTGTCGGTTTATCGAATTTGTACTGTATCTAATTTTAATTGTGACAAGTAGTAACTTCGGAAAGACGGAAAATATCAGAATGAGTAAACGACTTTTACGCCATCTTAAAATGTAAAATATTATCTAATGAGTTATATCAGTTTCATCTCAGTAATCTTCTTTATCCGATTTTCCCGGGTTTTTTAAAATTTTAATTCTAACCGCAGCAACTTGTATGTTTATAAACGTATTTAATACTTTCACTAAACAGATTAGCAGTCGCTTAGCGACCGGGGGACAGAAGGAGTGTAGAGACGCTCCTGAAGCCAATTTTAGGGGGCACCATGCAGTTAAAACATTGTTGCATTTGTGTCATATTTAAACTAAAATATGATAAGGGGGTTAAAAATGATATCATGTCAGTGGCGCCATGTACGCTTGTTAGGCCAGTGGCGGCGCCTGGGATAAAGAAAAATCATTTTCCGAACACCACTTAATCTGTATTCGCCACTGGCAATTGTGGCGAAGCGTTAATGCGTTCATATCACTTTTTACCCTCTGATTCTTAAGACCATTGGAATAGAGAGACCTCAAAATACCGGAACGTTTTTTTTTCTCTTTCAAAGATAAGGGAAATTCACTTCCCCTCTCAAAAACCGCAATGACATCTGACACTCTCCGAATTCTAAGAAACCCCTCTCTTGTTACCCAAACCCTTCTGGGAGAGCCACTCTAACGAAGAAAGCGCGCACTACGGGTGTGAAATCAAGCACACTTAACGAAAAGGGGTGAAAACTTTACAGTGATATTCGGACGTCCGCCGTCTTTTGCTTGGAGGGACGGTTCGGACCATCCCGTATCGACAGAGTTAAAGGTCAAATACGACGAGCGGGCAAAAAAAGGCGCAGTTTGCACTCAAGCAAAATCACTCATGCTGAAGCCGGGGTGGGCGAAAAAATCATATTATAACCCGGACGCCACTTACACTCGCTACGCCACTGCGGAATAGCAACGCTAATGCAAATAAACACGATATCTAAAATTTTAGAAATATTTTCCTTGGACGTCACTGCCTACAGTCAGATAAATAAATGCAATAATTATAAATTTTACCTTTTCGTTAACGAGCACATTAAAAAGTATTTGCAAATATGTCTCATTTATTATTTTTTACTTTCTCGTATACGAAGTGTAAAAAGAGAAAGTATTGTAATCGTCAAAAAATTCGAACTCGAGATTTTGACGAATCTCCATGTTTTAGACCTCTCTGAGTCCGAAAAACACAATTTTGGAATTATGTCTGTGTGTGTGTGTGTCTGTCTGTCTGTGAACATGATAACTCGAAAACTATTAGAGCTACGGGGATGAAATTTGCTATGTGGTCTTTAAACATAATTTGTATGTTTCTATCAAATTTTGGACAAAATCCGTCTACGGGAAGTCTGTCTGTCTGTATGTTCGAGGTCATGCGAACGCTATAACTCAAAAACTTGAAAAGCCAGATGGATAAAATTTTATACACAGTTTTATCGTCATGAATGTAGGTCCGTATAAAATTTCGGGCCAAATCCGTCAAAGGGTTGACTCTCTGTCGGTCCGTATAATTTACTTTTGAAGAGAATCCGTTTATCTCCACGCGCATGCGTATTGGAAGAACGGAGAGGAATTGCATTACGGAGTAGCGAATTACGTCAGTTTGTCCTTGAGCCGGTAAGAGAGGAAAATCGTTACGCATCTCTTTGAAATTCTTTACCTAGATATTTTTCAATCACTATAATGAAAAACCTTCTGATAGTCATTGGATTCTGGGTAACAATAGGTTCGAATTTTTTTAGCCAACCAGGGAAAGGGGAAACGGCACCTTTTTGGGGAAGTATACGAGAAAGTTTAGGAGAGAACACTCCCGCTGGTTTTATTTTCCAAATCCTATCAACAATTGGCATTTATTGCTATTGGAGTTCTTGTCTACATATTCCGTGATGGGTATCGGTATATCAATAGAGTAAAACCGATCGATTAACCGTCTTTATCCGGACCGGGGCTATGACGGATAACCGAATAGACGGATAACAGAAATCCTTGATTTGCTCTGTGTTGCTTAGAGGCAATACAGAGCATTTAAAGGTTAAAATCAATTTCAGTTCAAATATATCAATTACTTTTAAATGAATAAGGGCTGTTATTCAGGACACTTTAGCTAAGCGTAAATTAAAAAGCCAAATAGCTTTCCTCATATTGTCAGTCTGAGTTGCCATTTTATAATACAGTCGACGCTCGTTATAACGACCCTCTGCGTCCCACACCAAAAGGTCTTTATGACGAGTGGTCGTATAGTGGTTACAATTAAAAAAAATATACATTTGCACGTTCAACAGTTCCGTAAAATAGGCTATTTTTAAAGAGATTCCAACTAAATACTCAAATTATTTTTTTATCATTGGTATTAAAAATAAAATTTTATCAATTAAAAGTAGATTTCTGAAATAGATTTTAAAGTAGAAAATAAAGCAATTTTTTAAAAGTACCGGGAAGAGTGTTCGCTGAATTCGGACGTTGTATTGGGATTAGACGACACTGGACCGGACCGGAAGTAAAATAACATATAGTGCATAGGGAAACACAGCTAGGGTTTTATCACTGGTCGTTATAATGGAATGGTCTTTATAATGTGCGGTCGTTATAACGAGCGTCGACTGTATAAATAAAGCTCATTGCATGTATGTTTGTTGTTGTTTGTACGTTATGCTATCTCTGGCGCCCGAGTCATCAATACCCCCTTGTCCCCCGATCGCTAAGCCACTGGACCCAGCGCAACTTCGAGTATCCATTATCCAAGCTATTTGCACATAGAACTAGCAGTACGCGCACGGCGTTGCCCGTGGAATCAGGACTTCAACAAAATGAAAAAGAAAAAAAAACCGCCCACAATGACACAAAAAAGTTTTGAAAACAAAATCAAAACAAAAGATACATATTATTGATTTTCCCGCTTATTTTTTTCGCGATAAACGATATTAAAAAATTGCAACTTGAAAATTATTATTCTGCAAGCAAAGTATGCGAGGTGAATAAATACGTTAAGATACTGCCAAAAATAATAATCAAAGTTATTCAGTTGAAGGTCATGACGTATCCTGCTCGTCCGCCAATCAAAATTGCCAGCAACGTTCCGAAGAAGTGCCGCGCGAGGAACTCGACCGAGAAAAATAACTATCAACGGCGCAGAAAAAAATTAATTAAAAAAAACGGGAAAAGATATTTTAACCGTTCTTGTTTTAAATCTAACAGAACCGTTCTAGTTATAATCTGAAAAAAATTGAAAATAATAGTGTTATTAGAAAGTCGGATGCAACAAATTTAAAAACAAAACTAACATTTAGATGCCAAAACTGACTATTTTTTAAAAATTACTCAAAATTCAGTAAATTACGTTAGGAATCCAAAACTAACTTCATTAGAGCGAAAATCGCATGCTCTTTCCGATGGTGTATATATTTTTGTCGTAAACTTATTCGAAACTATTCTATTGAGAAATTAGTGCGAAAAATCAACCGAAACAACACAAAACATTAAATAAAAAATTTTCTAGATTAAATTTCAAAATTTTGGCTTCGAGGTGCATTCAGTAGCCATTACGACTACCTGTGTGCCAAATTTCAAGGTTGTAAGTGCGATGGATTCGTCTGGACATCGCACGCAGACACGCAGAACGCACACACACACATTGCCTTTTATAAGTATAGATATAAACACAGGGGTGCTTATTTTCCTTTCTGACGCTAAGTTAGAACAATATTTAGTGCAGCATCGATACATTAAATCGAATTTTTTTGTCTCAGACATAAACCAGGTGCTATTAGGCGATGGAAATTCATGCCGTTGAAGCAAAGAACTAATTTTGCATTATCATCCGTGGAAAGCATAACAAATTTCTTTTAGCAATAAAGATTATCTCAAAATCTATTACTTGGTGAATGTTTCATATACAGCAAGTTAACTTCTATGCACAATGTCATTCATTGCAGCAATACTTCATACGTTAATGACATCGTGTCAATGTCATTAACCCTAAGAAAATTTGTTTTGATGTTCGGCGCATTAGTATTCTTTTCTGGTACGAAGCTAGACAGATTGATACGCCGTCCATCAATACAGGAGCTCTCGCTTGATAATTTTATGTTCACGGCGCCAATGACTAGAATATTAATTTATTGACTTGCGAAATTGAAAATACTAATTCTTCTTCTGTTGAATGTAGATGGGTAAAGGTTTTGAAAAATAATTAATTT